>JAODAL010001115.1:0-248273 GCA_025379985.1 Phyllomedusa bahiana | reverse complement strand
ATTTGTTTTTTTTTCAGAAAAAAAAAAATGGGCACTTTTTATTATGGCAAGCGACCAAGTTTGGCCCACAATTTGTCCCAAAATTTTGGCGCACCCCCTTATCCACTTTTACAGCAATGTTGTTAAAATTTTTTAACATTTTTTTGTGGCATGTGTGGCTAAGGGATGTGCTTCACAAAAGGGCAGGTTTTCATTAAAAAGGGGGATTTTAAACATAAAACTTTGGCAAAAAAATAACCCAAAAAATTTTGACCCAAATTATTTGGCAAACAACCAAAAAATTTGGTTTTTAAAAAGTTAGCAAAATTTTTCTAAATCTTTCCCAATTTATTCAGCATGAGTCACTGTGATAAATTTGCACATTTTTAGCCTGTTTCTAAGTTTACACGTCTTTGCTAGTATTAGTAAAAATCTCTCCATTGTGTGCAGTTTTTTATGTTGTTTTTTTTAAAGTAAAAGGGGTTTCCACAATTGTTTCACCAGTTAATTCACAGCCCCTTTGAAATCCCACTTCCTTTTAGCTATACTCATTGACTGAAAATTTTAGCACTCTAGCCCCCTTTTGACCTGTTGAAAGGGAATTTGGGGATGGGGATCTAAAACGGGCAGAAGCCAGAGAACTTAAGGGTTTTAAATTTTTCTAAAAACATAAACACGGTCGGGTTTTGCTGATAAAAAAAAAACAGGGAATGGAAAATCACACCTTTAAGCAAGAAAGTGGGCCCGAACCAAAAATTTGTAACAAGCAGGAGGGTTAAACACCTTGTTCTAAAGGAATAAATAAAAACAATATATTTTTTTGGAAAAAATCTTTTTCCCTGCCAAATGGTTAAAGCTTTTGTAAAGGGGCTTGGTAATGGATCGCTGGGCCCCGCGGGGATGATAGCTAACCAACCAAGGGGGAAAGGAATCTAATTTTGCCCCCGTTTTCACCCGAGCCTGCCGGCGGGCCTTTTTTTGGGGAAAACCGGTGTCCCCCCTAGGCTTGTGGGGAGCGAGGGGCAGGAGGTCAAAAAGTATTTAAAACGTAGGGTGGAGGGTAAGGTAGGGAGGGGGAATGGTTGTGGTGTGGAAAGGCATAAGGTCAGCGGCCGGCAGAGGCGGGAAATCGTAAACGACAAAGGCTGGTACAAAGGGAAAAAAATAGACTACAGAATGTTTACAAGGGACCCCAAATCCCGGGGGAATGGGCGTGGGGGCCAAAAACCCAAATAAAAACACCCCCAATTACCATTCCCCGCACTGTCCCTTTAATCTACATAACAGCGCGCCTAGGGAAACCCGGCATTCCCCCAGCCCGGGACCGGACCGACGGGGGACGGTCATGAGGGACGGGACGGTGCAGCCACGGCGGCAGGGGACCCCGCGGCACCCGTCCCCGCCGGGGGTCCCCGGGGGACAAAGGGGGCAACCGGTCCGGACCCGGGCCGCGGGGCAACCCGTTACACTTTTTTTTCGGGGGAGCAACCCCTTTTAATTGATTTTTCACAGCAGTATTTTGGGCGTATTTTTTCTCAGAATTTTTTAAAAGGCCAGACTGGAACTTAGAGAAAAAGGTATAATACAAAGCATGCATCTTGTAATGTTTTGGGATCCGCTGTCTGGATTGGGGTGTAAACAATAATGATCAAAATTCTACACCAAAATATTGCTGTGTGTACCAGCCTTAACACAGCAAATACCCCAAAAAATAGGAGAGATATCATTCTTTTACATTCTGTAGACGCCACTCCTGATCTAAAAAACCTACATCTAAAAACTAACTTGTGTGATTTCCAGAATGAAAATGACACATGTGTGAACTTTGCTATATCTATAATCTTGTTCTATCCTATCTTTATATATACAGGGGTGCCAAATAGACAGTACTGCATACTCCTTAGGGCTGTAATCAAAAAGGGGCCCACTGAAATGTTAAAAAATAGGAACTAGTAATAGTGAGGCAGCCATTTGATTTATGCTGTATGGGCCCTGAATCTTTAATAGATGACTGATGGCAGCCCTATATAATATAACAATTGCTACTGTGCACCAAGATGTTTTCTTTCCCCCACCCGAGCCAGGTTTTCACGGGGCACGTCTGGAGCAGGTCTCCTATGCTAATGTCACCTAGAGTGGCAAAAACCTGAACTCCACAAGGTCACCTGCAACAATATATAATATAGAGTGGGTGCCAACATACAGAGGTGCCAAGGCAGTATGGCACACTCTGTGAGGGCCTTAATCAAAGAAAGGGCCCTCTGCAACATTGTGGAGTTCCTTTCTTATGTGGGTTTGGTCTTTCTTAAACTGTGTGCCTCCAAATAAAGTGTCTGAGGCCAGTTTTAAAATATTCCCCATGTCAGAAATGTTCTGCACATCGTTCTACCAAGGACGGCGATCCAAAAGCCAAGCGTGAATACCCAAGACGGACCAAGTCAGCTTCTCAGAGCTAAGTGGCAGCTTACAACACACACACATACACACACACACATATCATATATATATTATTCATATTAGTAATATACTGCTGCTGTGTGTGTGTGATGTGTGTGTAGTGCAACTGCACTTAGGCTCTGAGAAGCTGATCGATTAATCTATTATATATATATATACTATACTATATATATATATAAAAATCATATGCAAACTACATCAAGTCAGCCATATTTCTTCCTTGCACGTCATGACTCTATTTAGATCATTACTAAACCTGATTATTGTATTTTATTACTTTTATACAGTCTACCTACCTAACTGCAATGTTTTCCTTGCCATGACGGTATCTTGGTGATGTCATGACATGATGGTCTTGATTTAGGGTGGACTGCAGCAAACCACTGCTTTTTATTGTCTTGCTCTTTACTCTAACTGATGACTAATCTACCTTTGCTATTACTTATCATACTGCGATACCCATCAAATGGCAAAAACTGCAGGAGTATCTACTCGCTATTCATATTTAAAGCAAAAAAGATAAAGTTTCTTCGTGTCGCTTCTGTAAAAAGTTTCTAGTCAAGCTTAACGCTGTCTCTAAAGATAACAGAATGAAAAGGGCAGAAATTATCTGTAAATTGGCATAGAGCAGCGCATCCACCACAACTAATCTCCTGGTCATAGGCCACGCTCTGAGTTATCTGCTCTTAGTAATGCGATTTTATGTCATAGTCTAAGCTGTGTGTTTATTTCACTATGCGAATCAGTCATCTGGACGATCGTACCTAGTACTGTGGGGAAGGATCATTTATAAATAGCATAAAATAGTTTCTTTGAACTCATAAAAATGTTTTTCTTTTTTAACTCTGTGCAGACAGGACATCATTTAACCCCCCTTTTGAGGACATGTTCTTCTGGACTAGGTACATAAGTTCTGTTACACTGCATTTTATCTTGTAGTGCTTTGTGACAAAGTCATTTGTCAGAATAACAAGCATCTGTTTAATTACTTTTCCTGTAAAGGACAGAGCTTTATGCTATATTTCGCCATCTCCTTGATTTAATGTGAAGGTTTTCAGTACTTGTGATTGCAATTGGTTACAACCTCAAATCATGACCCAAATCTACGCTATTTGATTAAAAGGGTGTTCCGGGACTTACAAAAGCTAAAAAAGAAGAAAAAAATATTAAAAAAGAAGCATACTCACCTCTGTGATGCTCCCCTTCCATCCTGGTGGACTGCCTCCCCGTTCATCTCGCTGTAGCAGGGAACGTTCATTGTTCATGTACTACATGCAGCCAATCACAGGACACAACGTCGCATGCATGTGACCACTGCGGCATGTGATTGACTGCACCTAGGATGGAAAAAGAGTGTCATGGAGGTAAGCATGCTTCCTTTTTTCTATTTTTAATTATGCCCTGTTGGAAAAACAAGCTTTTGTAAGCTCTGGAACACCATTTTAAGCTTTTCCTGAATCGAAGTTTTGACAAAAATCACAAAAAAATAAAAAAAACCTGTAACCCTAAATTGGGTTTAGAATTTGGAGTCTTTTAACCTTTAGCATCAATCCTATTCCCATGTTGCTCCAGGCTTCACATTGCTCCTGCCACAGTGTTACTTCCAGTGTAATGCCCAACATCACTCCTGGTTTCCTTAAAGGGGTTGTCCACTAGAAGATATTCTTTTCTGTACATATCTTGCAAAAACAAGTCACTTCAAAATGTGTCCCGTAACAATGTGCACTACCCATTCTAGAAATACCCATCTTGTATGGGCGCATCAGCTCCTCAGGTCTCTGTACTACAACCTATTTGTAGCTGTCACGCTGCACTAAAGCTACAGACCTGGTATCCTCAGAAAGTCATCACTGCAGGCCAGGAGTAGCCAATAAACCGCCCCTGAGTAAAAAATTAAACCAGGAAAACAGGACTGCGGTAAGATGAATAGATGTAGTGAGACAGCCCCTTTAAAGAGAACCTGTCACATAGATTATACCCCCTTGTTGAGGATAGCACAAGCTAGTGACAGACATGCTGTTTCCAGTGCTATGTCCCTTACGATATGTTCACACAGCTTAATTGCGGGGTGTACAGTACGCCCCGCAATTATGCCGGGACTTTGGGAGTCGTGCTGATCGGCGCGTACTACCACAACACGGGGGGGCCAGCAGAATAAATGACATGTCAATTATCTCCTCGTGCATGCAATACGATCATATTGTATGAGCGGGGAGAGGAGGCGTAATCCATAGTTCTGTGGATTACTGTAATGATTGTGGGCCATTTTCGCTCTATTATAGCACAGTACGCGCCATACGGCGAAATCCCCCAAAATAAGCCGTGTTAACATACCCTTATTTAGGGCGACATGCATGAAATTTGGCCAAATCGAAGGTGCCTAATAATAGGATAGAATGCTCCTGATGTATGAACCCACTCTACAGCGGGACATAAATCAGGCACGTTCTAGCGCTTGGGCGACAGTTCGGATCAGGTATACCACTTTGAAAGTGCTCTACCTGTTCCAACTGTAATGTGCCCAGAAATGCCATAGTGAAGCTACGATCCTAGTGCGCCTCGCCTCCCATATGAATGGGGCTGTGCCTGATATCGGGCTGCAAAAGACGCCAAATATCTGGCGCAACCCCGTTCATACATGTCGTCCGTAATACTCAAATCTACAGTTTTCAGCCAGAAAAGAGTCAGTTTGTTTCATGCCCCGCCCACCTGAGGCTAGCCCTTCCACCGTCAAAACTGACGTAACCTATTACATTGAATAGGTAGAAACTGAAACTTCATGTTAAGTGACAACCTTGGGTGTCGGCTAACACATGCTCATTAAGCCTTCCTACATTGGACTAGCATACGCCCTAGCTGAAGTGACTTCGCAAATGAACGTATGCATTACGTCCTAGGGCGATCACGCGGGCTTGCGCGAGCCGCGCACGAGTCGCGACATGGAACCACTTAAATTACCGCTAGGCTTCATCCCCACCCCCCGCCAAGTGAGCTCCGTCCGCCGAGAAACAACCGTCATTACCGCAACCTGTCATGGTCGATAATGAAGCTGCACAGATACTGACTCCACTCTGCTTTACAACGCGAGCAAGTGGCGGAATGCCGCTCGCTCTGTCTCCGTACCGACTCCCCGATGCTTTCTGAAAGCTATCTGGTAATCTGGTGACGTCAACTTGCCACAATGCATTGTGGTATGGTTCAGTAGTTGGCCATGGTCGATCTGTACACAGCAGGACACTGCGTACACATCTTCCTATTCTAACAGCAATCTAACGATTGCTGTGTCCCCAGTGGATGGGCCGTTACAAATCCCCACTGGATAATAAAAAAATAGTAAAAAGTTATAAAAAAAATTGAAAAAAGTAAACACAAACATAAAAAAAAAAAAACAAATAAATAAAATTAAAACACTACACCGCCCTTTTCCCTTTACAAACCCAATTGCCGCAAAAAAGACAAAAATAAATGAATACCCATAATTTGGTATCGCCTGGTGCGTAACGAACCACCCTATAAAATCGTCACATGTAGATTACCCGTAACTAGGGTGGGGGGGGGGGGTGGGGGGGGGTGAACGCCGTAAAATACAAAAAACAAAAAACAGGTCAGAGAATTGCGGATTTGGAATAAAAAGCGATCAAAAACTCATATAAACGCCAAGTTGTATTCCATCTTAAAACTTCAGTCATTACCTCAAAAAAGTTCATTACATTCTCTGTCTAACATATAAATAAAAATCATGCCTCAGAAGCCAGCGATGCATAAATAATATATCTAACACATAACCAAATGATTCATAAGTCTAAAAAAACTATATAAATTTGGTATATCCTCCGAATTCGTATCGACCCAATATAAACTCAACTGAGAGTCATGTTTACTGCACTGAGCGCTGTTAAAAAAAAAATAAAAAACCCTACAAATTGCAGTATTTTCTCACCCTGCCTTCCAAAAAACAATTTAAAACAGATCAAAGTCTTGTCCCTCCCAACAAATGATACCACTAAAACTCACTCCATCCGCAAAGAAACAAGCCCCTCACACAGCTCCACAAAAAATAAAAAGTTATGCTCCTCAGACGATGCATGCAAAAACGTGTTTTTCCTTTTGTTGGGGATAAAAGTCGTTTGAATGTTCAAACATAAAACATAAAAAAAAATACAAAGTGGTATCACTGTAACTGTTTTTGACCTGCTGAGTAGTACTAGTATGTCATCTTATACAGCACGGTGACCAGCTGTAAAAAAGAATAAAATAAATAACACGACAAAATTGCAAGTAATTTGTTCAAATGCCTCACAAAAACCTAATAAAAAGGTTATTCAAAGCGGCATATGCCCCCCCAAAATGGTAACTTCAAAAACATCAATAATCCTACAAAAAACATGCCCATAATCAGCTCCGTATACAGAAAACTGAAAACAAGTTATGGCTATCAGAACAGACAACCTAAAACGCAATTTTTTATAGACGATTTCTATTGGGTAAAAGTAAGTAAAAAACATTAAAAACACTATATAAGAATCTATAACATTGCAATTTACCGGACACAGGTAAAGTTGATCCACGTCATTTACACTGACATCGGCTGAACGCTGCACAATTGAAGCCCAAAAAACAATGCGAACTCTATTTTCCCCCTCATTTTCATAGCCCAATGCAAAAACAAAACTAGGAACACCTGTGTGCCCAAATGCAACAATATAATCCCCTAGATGAGATCCTGTGAGGAAGCTGACACCAATTAGTACTTCTGATAGTTTCACCTTTCTTGTAACTTCTGGGGCATTTTCGTAAATGTGACCATGGCCCTAAATACAAATCTCGCGTCATCAAAAGGCAAATAACACTCCCCTCCCTTATACGCCCTGCCATCGCCCAACACATATACACCCAAATGAGGGTATTTCCGACTCTGGAAGAAATTGCGTAAACAAACAATTTTGGTGCTTTTTTAACCTAGTGATGCCTTGTAAAAATTAAACATTTTCAGTAAATATTGCAGATTGTTGGAAAAAAAGTTTTTTTTTCATTTTCACACAGCCAACGCATAAAAATTTTGTGACACACCTCGATTCAATATGCCACTATACAACCTGATATATATTTCATAAGGGGGGATAGTGTTCCAATATGGGGCTTTGTAGGGGATGGATAGTTTTAGCAAGTAGTGTGTCCGCAACAGAAATGCCCTAAATAAAATCGTAATGAAAATGAGACCAGATTCCGGTAGTGCTCCTCCTATTCTGGGGCTTGTGTTGTACAACATAGCAAGCAGGGCTCCATATATGATAGACGAAAACCAGAATCGCGGGGAATCAATATGAATTGCATTTCCCTAATCACATTTACTGTATTCTTGTGAATAATTATCAAAAAAATAAAATCTGGCAAAAAAAAGTGAAAGTTTTGAAATCCACTATGCACTTTGCTTTTTAATTCCTTGAAACACCGAAGGCTTACTAAACGTCCGAATGGGCGGTGTGGGAATACATTAACATTAGTTTTTTAATGAAGTCCTTTATGTGATACCTAACAACAGGCCAATCAAAGTCACCGTTAGATCTGACTGTTCCTAAAAAAATGTATATACAAAGGTGCTTGAAATTTGAAAATTACAACTAATTTCTAAGCCCCCTAATGGCGTAAAAAAAAAAAAAAGACATTAAAAAAATGTACCAAACTACACAACATAAGTCTGTTTTTAAGTTTTGGAAGTGGTTCTTTTTGAATTTTGAAGTTTGAAATTGGTAAATTCTCTTCAAGATTTTTCACGATACTTTTGATATTTTTCACAAATAAACACAGCATTTTTTTGCGACCAAATCTTCTTTCTATCTTAAAGCACAATGTTCACGAGAAACAATGCAATGAATCTACATGGATAGATTAAATGTCAAATGTTTATTCTGAACTATAATACAGATGCAGATTTTAAAAAATGGGGCTCGTCAGAGAGACCAAAACGCCTGGGGAAAGGGGATTAAAAAGCTGGACTCTTTCTGACTGAAAACGCCGATTTGACATAAGGCACATGATGAAGGGGCTCACCAAATCTGCGTTTTTTTCACCCGATATCCCACAGCCCTTTTACATTTTAAATCCCTGCACGGGGTGCACTAAACCCACAAAACATATTGTAGCTTCGTTTGGGCATTCTGGCGCATTACGGGGAACGGGATACCATTTTAAAACGGATACATGACCCGAACCATGGGCAACGCGGAAATGCACCTGTTTTATGACCCCTGTAACGGGTTCATAAATCAGGCACATTCCAGCCTTTTTTAATCGCATAAGCTCCCGCCCCCATAGACTTGCATTATCCACGGCCGTATTGGGCGCCTGGAAAATGTGCATGTCTTTTTTTTCTCCTCCCCCCCGGCCCGCGGACGCCGAGGGGGGGGAGGGGACGGAAACCCCACTGTTCCAGAGACAGTGGATTACGTAATGCAGGGACGGATTGGCCCGTACGAAGCGCAAACCGGGGCCGGGGAGAGGGCGCCAACCATCCCAAATAAGCCTTAAACATCCTTATATGGCCACCTAGGAAACAAAAGGATTTTGTTCTTGCTTGTAATAAAGGGCGCGGGGGGATGATGAGGGCAACGATCAAAGGGTAATTTAATCCCTTTAACATTTTAAAATTAGTAAAAACAAAAAATTTTTGGGTGGGGACACCTAAAATCTTTTAAAATTTTGGCCCAAAAATTGGAAACCTAAAGGCCTTAGTCGAGCAACACTTGTCAGTTTTAGGAGAGTTTCCACTAAAATTACATATTAGCAAGCAGCTAATTGAAAAGTGACTGCCAATAAGATGGCAAATATAATTGTCACTTTTTCCTAAACTGCTGCTGCAATAAAATAGAAAAATAGCAACATTGTGAATATTGTAATCTTTTTTGTTTATAAAAAAATTATTTTAATTTTTTTCTTTAATGAAACGGGTTGTATTTTTTCACACGGCATGAATTCCATTTGGGACTAAAAATACATTTTTAAATAATAAATATTTTTTTTTAAGAAGAATCAACAAAAAAGCAATTTTTCCAAAAGACATAATAACACTTTACACCACCCAATAATACAAAAAGGGGTATCAAAATTTGAAAAGAATTGTTAAAGCCAAAAGTTAACAAATGACGGGCGACCACTCCCTGAACAAATTTGGTTTTGCCACTGAACCTCAAGATTAAAATTTTAAAATTCAGCCCTTGAACCTTATATAACATACATCCAACTCCCCTGCTTTTGGGGAGTCCCTCAAAGGGGGTTCCTTTCCCCCCCACCCCCGGCAGAGTTTGGCAACCTCCCCCCCCCCAGCGGGGCAGCGGTTCAAAATGACCCCCCCGGCCCAATTTAGGCGGTGCCCTTCGTAATCGCCTTCATAATCATGTCAAAGGGGGACGGGGCTGCACTCACCCCCCTGCGCGGTCTCCCCGGCCCGGGAACCCCTGGCCGTCTCAGGAGCCTGGTGAGAAGGCTTTTATTTTTTTTTTATTAGCTAAAGGGGCAACACCTGGGTACTACAAAGGGGCCGCTACCTGGCTACTTAAAAAGGGGCCCAACCTGCTACACAAAGGGGGCCCGTACTGGGACTACAAAGGAGCCCTACCTGCCTACTACAAACCTCTACCTGGGTACTACAAAGGGGGCCGCTACCTGGGTACACAAAGGGGGAACACCTCTCTACAAAGGGGCCTCTACCGGCACACAAAGGGGGTCTACCTGGGTACTACAAATGGGGGCCCCTAACTGGCTACACAAAAGGGGCCCCTACCCCGGCTACACAAAGGGGGCCGCTATCATTTTCTACAAAAGGGGCCCCTCCTGGGTACTACAAAGGGGGGCCCCACTGGGGTACTACAAAGGGGCCACTACCTGTCTACAAAGGGGGGGCCCTACCTGGGACTACAAAGGGGCCCCCACCTGGCAAATACAAAGGGGGGGTCACCGGCTACAAAAGGGGCTCTTTTCCCGGCTATAAAGGCGTACCTGGGACAAATTTGGGGTCTATCGGCCAAGGGGGACACCTGGTTATGGGGCTACTACCTGCAAAGGCACTACCGGGGTAAGGGGGATCACCTGGCTTTTTTGGGGGGTGGTGTGGGTTTTTTTTGAAGGGGGGTTTGGGATACATCAAGATGGGGGGTGTCCATGCAAATATTTTTTCGTGGCGCGTCGCCTGCCGCCCTCTTTTTGATCTCCTGCTTTTCCACTTTCAAAAGTTGGCAACTATGATATATATCTTTATTACAAGTATTGATATGTTGAACCTGGCATATGATCATGTGAATCGTGTTGATGTTTTAAACCTGGTGTGTAATCTATTTGGATTGCTTATACTGTTGTTCTTTGACTACTTGGAGAGAAATAACATATTGCCCCTGATGAACCAGTACTACCTGGAGATATGCATTGGGCTACAATATTATTGACTGACACTCTATAGCGCAGTTGGTATACAGGGTTCAGCCTCTGTGGAATTGGGGCACACCCGTAGTTTAGGGAGGAGTTAATAAGGCCAAAAGCAGGGTGCCTCTCTCCCTTATACTCTACCTACACCTGACCTCAGAAATGTATTCTTGCCATGGACATATGGAATTAATACAATACAAATTAGTACTTGTGAGTTTGTTGACTAGTGTACCTGTGTATGATCGTGTTCACACTTGGCATTCAAAAATTCTTTTCATACCAGATACTTTTATGTATATATGTGTGGTGGGAAGTGTTATATAAGGTCTCATGGAATACTGTTTCTTCTTTCTTTTTTTTAATATTTATTATTAAAAGTTATATTTTAGCTCCTATTCTTCCAGTGATATAGTCAGTTTAAGGAAGCTGCCTCTTTACTTGAATATTCAGTGATTCCTTCTTCACAAATTCTGTTGGGATGGCAAAAAATATTAGTATAGCAAACTACCCAACAGACCCCATTGTGGTCTGTTCTAAACAGATCTGGTTGCACCCTTAGAATGTAGGTTCTGAACAAAATCTCCAACACAGACGTGAACCCGGCCTCAGTGTCTGTTCCCTTTCCTGTAGAATCCATCATGCAGATATTTGTATACCACTTGGATGTGATTTTCCCCCTTTGTAATGGCAAGTCACAGAAAAATCTATTGGGCCTCATTTCTGAAAACTATCTAAGACTATCCCTGTTGCCTATAGCAACCAATCAGAGCTCAATTTTAGCTTTTCCGGAGTAGTAAAAGAACTGTAAGCTGAGCTCTGATTGGTTACTATGGGTATCAAGGACAGTCTTACTCTTAGACAGTTTTCATAAATGAGGCCGACTGTCTTTCCACAGCAGAATAGTTGAGAAACTGAAAGTAATGCATGTACTGAAAAGACAAAAACAAAATCTATATCCCTTGAGTTAAATGTGTAATGTCAATGTCTGTTTGTGTAATATGTACAGGGCATGACCTAGAATAACGTTCGTAAACCGAGTTGCATCCAATATCTGGTTGTCACAGAGACTGAAGGTCCCGGCTGAAGATTAGAACCTTGACTCCTGGCTATCAGACATGATAAAAACAGTATATAAACATTAATGTTCCTGTTTTTGTTCAGGACATTATTTGTAGCTAGTGTTTATCGGTTTCTCCATACTGGAACCTTTATAGGTGGATGGGGCCTTATGGGTAATATTCTCTCTGAGATGTTGGTCTCGGTAGTCTAATCAAGTGATACCTTAGCAATATAATTTACATGAAATAGAGCTGCCTAATAATAGATGATGATAACATGAAGGCAAAATATTAAAAAGTACACTCACATGGTACTTGCCACTTTTCACGTTTTCTTTTAGAGCTAATTGTTAATAGTAGTAGTTGATCCCTAAAACATTGATGCTATCTGAGCTTGATATCTAACGTCTCTTAGACACTTTACAAACATACTGTGTGTGTGTAATCCATCATACTGTATATATGGTGAATCCAGATGGTTCAATAGACTATGGATTTCTGTAGTGTTTTGTTATACTGCTGCAGCTCAAAAGCGGTAATGTTCGTCACTGGGAAGAGGCACCACTAAGGTGTGTGGAGACTTACAAGCCATGAATGCTCCACTAAAATTTAAATATATTCAAATAAAAAATGGAATATATTAAAATAAGCAACTTATAAGCATTTAACTAACCTTGTTTCAGTTTATGCCTGGTATACATGACTCAAATAGACAGATGGAAAGGGAAGCAAAAACTCTAAACAGCTGTCTGTAGATCTGTAACTGGCTTGGCTTTAAACTCCTACTTATATTTTAAGGCTTCTTGGTGGGTTGAATGTGACTTTACGGAAGGCAACTTCTACAGGGTGTTGCAGATTTAAATGTGTGCCGCTGGAAAACAGACCAAACATAGTCCAAAGGGTCTAGAGAATCTAGAAGGCTTTGACACGATATAGGGCCATAGTCCTGCTAGACTCCTTTATTCTGTCTCTTCTTGACTAAATTGCCAGAACACATTTAAAGGAATATTTTTATAACAGACATTTACACCATGTATACAGGGTGTGCCATAAATGTCTGTTGGATCTGAACCTATGTTGAGAACAGAGGAACGCTGTACTGCCTGATAAAGTATCCACCATCCATGTCTCTGGGAGTTCTTAAAACAGCCAAGCCTCCATGTGCTGCCATCTTTATCCACATAATTCCTGTACCTATCAGAAATGTAGGGACTATCTTGTGGTTGTGATAGGAATACCCATTTAAGAAATTAATAATGGAGATTTCTGTTAACATACCCGAGCAGGTTGTTGCCTTTGCCAACAGTAATAGAGAAAAACACCAAAATATTGTAGGTTAGAAATAAGAATGACAGGAATGATTCAAAGAACCATTTTGTTCCCTTTTACTTCATTAGACACTGCTTTTAGGTACACAGTAGTGCCAGTAATTTTGCTTACCTGCAGCTGAATACAGGATGTCTCACTGCTGCCCCTGGGTAATGTGACCTGAACTCTGAGTTGCAGAGGTTCAAAATCAGTCTCCTAGGAATGCATAGAGAGCCAGACTTCCTGTCAGCACAGTGGGGCACATTTATTAGGGCAGTTGTGCCAGAATTCTGGCACAATTTGATCCAAAAATAATGACATACATGCGTAACATCTCATTAAAGGGGTTGTCTCACCTCACTGTTTCAGAGCCAAAAGCAGATTCAGATTCATGCATGCTGTCTTATCCTGGTCAGGCTGTGGCTGCTTGTATGGCAGTTTTTAGCAAATAATCTTGGCATTCACAGCTCTTCTAAAAGCACTGACATGAGAGCAGGAGATATTATCTAGAAGTACAGAGCTGAAAGTAAACCAAGAAAGGAGACTAAGGGCGGCCTGTATGATTCCGAAAGCGTACTTTTTTTTTACTTGGCGCCGACACCAGAGTTCTAAATTGATATAGAAGAGTGTAGAATACGACGGATTTTTTGGCGCATTACATAGAGCTTAATGCGCCAAACGTATTCTACACTCTTCTATATCTATTTAGAACTGTGGTGTCGGTGCCAAAAAGTACGCATTCAAATTCATACATGTCTCCCTCTTAATGTTTCAATGCTCAGATTATGAGATTCTGAGAGTGTAGAATACGACAGATTTTTGGCGCATTACATAGAGCTTAATGCGCCAAGTTTGGCGCATTACACTCTATGCCCATACAAAGTTTGGCACATTAAGCTTTATGTAATGCACCAAAAATCTTCATACTGTCGTATTCTACACTCTTCTATATCTATTTAGGACTGGAGTGTCGGCGGCAACTAAAAAAAAAGTACGCATTCGAATTCATACATGTCGCCCTAATTACTTGTGTGAGATAACACACTGCTCTCAAGCTGCCGGCAGCCCAGCATGACCTGTCTCATCTCTGCTATCAGATAAGAGAGAGAGCAGAGATTGAAGAAGAGAGCAGGACGGTAACCAGAGAAACCTGTGAGCTGATAAATTCTAAATTATCTCCTCAACAAAGCCCAAAAAATAAAGCAATATATTTGGAAAATCTCTTCAATTACTGATCCCTACATGCTTAATGCTAATCTTTGTAGTGACAACCCCTTTAATTATGTGTTTTAGACCTTTGTTAAATGGTCTGGACCTCATGGAAAACGGCGTGGCTTTGCGTTTGACAGTTCCCCCCCAAAAAGCGTGAACATTTTTCGGCTGTTAGTAGCATAAAGTAAGCCAACTTATATAGTAAAAGGTGTAGAGTAAGACTAGACAGTTCTAACCTGTGGCAGATCTATCAACACTATGATAAATGTGGCGCATTGTAAGACTTGTCTAGTCTAAGTTTATACTGTCTAAAAGTTAGACAATATTGATAAATTGTCCCCAGTGTTTTTTAGCTAATCAGAGTGTAGATCATGTGAACTAACATCACCCAGAAATCCTGTACTGAGCTGCAGGTAAGCAAAGTAACTGCCACTATAGTGAACCTAAAAGCAATTTGTAATGAACTAAGGTGGGGGGGGGGGACACTGTCTAGGTCTAAGACTTTCTTTGTTGCCCATGGTAACCAAGCAGAGCTCCCCTTTCATTTTTTCACAGCACTAATATTGAAATAAAAGGGGAGCTCTGATTGGTTGCTATGGGCAACAAAGAAAGTCTTAGACCTAGACAGTTTTCATACATGAGGCACTAAGAGAAAAAACAAAACCTGGAGTGGTCCTCGAAGAGTGTGAGGCAGTCCTTTCATACAGTAAAAGGAGAGCAACAGGAGGACTGTTCCGTACCACAATGGAGGACAGAATAGAGGGGTGTCAAACTGCGGCCCTCCAGCTGTTGGGAAACTACAACTCCCATTAAGCATTTGTATATTCTATAACAGTAGGCATGATGGGAGTTGTAGTTTCCCAACAGCTGGAGGGCCGCAGTTTGACACCCGTGGAATAGACGGTTAAATCCAGCAGATGGGTCAGAAATGACAAGACTATGAGGTAAAAAAGATCAAGTGATCAGAGAGTAGTCAGGTGCACTAGGAACAGTTGACAAAATCATGGTGTCATCAAACAAAGGATGAGTCTTCTAAATGAAAGCGATCACTGGCACCTTAAAGGGGATGTCCACTTTATATAATTTTACTTACTGTGCATATAATAGATTACTATACAATTGTCTAGCATACATGTGTCAAATTCTGCCCTAATGTCTCTATTTCTCTGCTATACCAATGCAGTACGCTTGGTCCTGGATTTAGCTTGGGATTACCACTACTCATCAGTTCATTTGAGTGATAGCCACAGCCTACGAAGAGTGAAGGTCTTTTGATTTTGCCTGAGGTGAGCTGTTTCTTATGCTGCATACTGATAACACGTATCAAAAGAAAAAATGGTACAGCCCACATTGATGCTCCCATGGGAACTGTGGACAAACAGTCATGGGACCCCCACACGGTCATGTGACCCCCTTTTTCCCCGGGTGACAGTGTTATCGGGAGCAAAATTTTCCCCATATTTATACCCCCCAGCAGTGTCTTACTGGCCCACCACAAGGCTTGTGCCCCCCGGAAATCCAGTGCAGTAAATTATCGAGGGCTGAATTTCTCCAGTTTTACACCCCCCAGCAGGTTTTCGGCCTGTAATTGTCTTTTAAAAAAGCCACCCCAAAACCTTTCTTCTCTCTGCCCATTTTCGCTTTTTTGAAGGGTACTTTATTACAACAACATGACATCCCCAAAAAAAGTTGTGGGGTTTTTTTTTTTTTTTTTCAGTTAAAATTTATTAAAAACATAACACCCTACACAGACAGCAGTTATTCAATGACCCAGCAGAGAAAAACATTGTTGGGATGTATGTTCAAAACGCTTAAAATTTGGGGTGTACAAAACGCTGTGTGGCCCTTTTTGGGGGTCCCCCGGGTTAGCCTTTTTCCCAAGCACGGGGAGCCGGGAGCCCACCCGGTCCTATTTACATCATTTCTGCGGGTGTAATCGCCCAAAAATTGACATTCACTTGTTCCCTCCTACCATATTATCTTTTGGTCGCGCGGTGGGGACGAGGGTTCCGTAATTTCGGCGCATTACCCGCATATTAAAATTTCAAATACATGGCGAAAAAAACCCTGCAATTAGCCCAAATAAGCGTTGTATACCCTAATAACAATTATTCCACCATTATTGCTATTCATTTACCCCATAGACGTCATGTGACCCTGCTGATAACGGACTGCCAGGAGGTATCATGACTGACACCATGTTATTAGTATGTACAGGAATGTGGGGGTGTTTCCATTTTTCCTAATAGGGGCCTACTGCATCGTATAAAAAAAGGGGAGCCAGAATTTTTTAAAACATATATAATAAGGAAAGATATGTTTCGTATTTAAATTTTATAATTAAACCCCAAAAATAAAAAAAAAATTATTTTTAAAGTAACAACCCCTTTAAATTGTAAGGGTGTTTCCTGTCTGTTAGATTATGTCTCCAATATAGGAAAGATAAAAATCTTCAGATGGAGAACAAAGTATCAGGCCCTGGGGGCGTGGTCTGCCATGTGAGGGGAACGGACGCACACAGACAGAGCTCCGGACGAACATTGAATTTTAAAACCTGAAAATTGCCCTAAAATGGCCGCAGACGGTGAAAAAGGCCCCCCAAGTCACAAAGGGGGCCTCCCTGGGAAAATCCCTATTCTTTAATTTTTAAGCGTGCGGCCTGGGAGAAGGGCTGCCTTCCCCATCTCCTGCCTCGGCCCCTTCCCCTGTCCCCGTCGCCCGCGAGTGCCCGCGGCGCGCCGAACCCGACCGGACTGCTCCCCGGCTATCTTAACTGCGGGTGCGGGACTTCGGCTTTAGAAGAGCGGCTCCTATGGGAAAGCGGCAGCAACGAACCCAGGGAGGCAGGACCGGCAATCCCCGGATCCGGAGGGCATCCTGGCAGCACAGTTACCAAAGCGCGGACTGCCCCTGCAAACTTTTGCCCTCGTATGCCCCAAAGGAACACCCATCTGCCACCTTGTACCCCTGGCCCCCGGGGCCCTCACTCCCCAAAATCCTCGATTTACCCAGGACCTACAAAAATCGGGCGGGGGGGAAAACACCGCCATCTTTTTTGGCAGCCACCTATGCTACAGACGCCATCACAGGTCCCCGGGGGATCCACAGCGCCCAGGGGAAACCCCTGGATCTAACAATGATTATTCCCACATATTGCAATCGGGTAGCACTGGGTGCTGAAATTACAACCTCCAAACCCTGTATTATCCATTTTTAAGGGAATATTAAAAATTTTTTTTATTTTAAAAGAAAATAACGTGGGGATAAATTCCTGTTTAATGCTACTTCTAAGCAAGTTTGGATTTATATAATTTTTATGCCGGGATCAAACCCAAGGGGAAAGGGCCCTGTCCCCCCTAAAAAAGCATTTTGAAGGGCACACGGGAAATATAAAAAAGGGCCCTCCCATAGGAAAAAGGGTTTCTGTGGCCCCAACAATCATGTTGAAATGGAAAAATTAGGCCCAATTAGTCCAGCCCCCAATTTGGGGAAACGCCCTCCATGAAGGGGGCACCTGAATTTTTCCCTGGGGGTTAGTCAATTAAAAACCTGAGTTTACAAAAGATATGCACCCACACAGGGACTGAAAAGGGAAAAAAAACCCCTGCGAAAGGGGCCATCCTCTCAGCAAAAACCACAAACCCGGGGGAAGACCCTATGCCAAAACCATTGGGGTGGGGGAGATCCCCAATCCCAAAAATTCCCCACCGTGCCGCCCATTGTCCCCCTTTTCCCGTTCGCCCGCGCAGCCCCCCCCCAGTTTAACAACACCCAGCAACAGAAGAAAACTCCCCTTTTGGGCCCGGAGCCAAGCCCCCTTTCCCTTTCACGCCCCCCAAGAGATTTTATTTTCCAAAGCCCCAAATTCCCCATTTTTTTTGCCCGGGAAAACTTCCTGGCCCACACTTTTGGCGGCAAAACCCACCCGGGGCCCAAATTTTCCGGGTTTGGGGCCCCTAAACAAAAACGGGGATCCCCCCCAGGGGGGCCACTAAAGTACTGGGTCCTCACCCGTTTAACACGGAGATGAGCCCAGAACGGTTTTAAGGGCCCAATAAATGCCTGTCAAAAAAGTCCCGGAAAAACCCTTCTTGGTAAATCACCCCCCCGGGGAATCCCCAACATGGTTTCATCCCCCGCCCCCTTTCTCTGAAAAATCCCCCCAAAAACCAAAACCAATTTGGGCGGGGAAACATTTTCTCTACGTGGTCAGTTAGTTGAGCCACCCAACCCCACCCTCTCTCCCTTTTTTCCCCAAATTTCCGGCGTTTTCCAAAGGTTTTCTATCTTCTCATCCAGAGCTACAAGCTTTTGGCTTTCCTTACTTCCATTAAAAAAGAAAAACTTGTCAGCTGACCAAAGGATCTGAAAACCAACAAAGCCCTGGGCGTCAAGAACTAAAACCCCTTTCCCAAAAAAACTTGGGGGAAAAAGGGCTACAACAGAAATGTCCAGCGGTTTTCCGAGCAAGTTTAGCGCCCAATCCCCCCTAAATGAAAAAAACCAAAATCTCCAAAGGAATTGGGCCAAAACCAAAGGTTTCCGCCCCCGGCCATAACCCCCCGTCGCGGTTTAAACCCTCGATGTTTTTTGGTAAACCGAAACCCCCGCCGAAACCCAAACTTTCAGGTTAAAGAGGCCTCCCCGAAATCAGGGGGCGCTTTTCTGAACGACCCCAAACTCTTACGAAGTTTTTTAAAAACCATGTTTTTGGGCCCCGCCCCGCTTGATCCCCTTCTTTGGGAATTCCGGAAAAGAGCCCACAGACACTTCCCCCCTCAGATTTCAGGACCCCTTCCCCAACCCCAAAAGATGTCATTTTAGGATCCCCACTAAAAACATTAAAGAGGAAACCCTTTGGGGGAAAGGGGCCCCGCCTCCTGGGACTTTTTAAATTTTAACAAAAACCCCAAATTTAGACTCTATCCAACCTTCAAAGACGGACCCTTAAAATTTGCGACTGCCCTTAAAACCTCTACGCGATCCTCCAAGATGGCAACTTTCCAAATTACCTTTGGGGGTTTTCCCCCTTCGCGGCTGGCGGGTTTGAAGCAAGGCAATCAACATAACTTTCCCCGATCATTTTTTTAGCCCGAACTTCCCTTTCGGCTTTTTAACCGCCGCGGGGATCTTCCAAATTGCAAGCGGCAAATTGACCCTCCCTTTTTTGGGGCCCTGGCCCTCCTCTAAGAAAAGGGCCAAAACCCAGACCCTTTTTCCCCTGCCCCCCAAAAAGCCCTACAGCGCCCGGGAACAGGAGAAGAAGAGTTCCCGGCCTGCTCCTAATGATCCTCTGGATCCTCCCCGTTAAACCGAGCCCCGAGACACTTGAGATATTCTTCTTTTACGGGGGGGGGGGGGGGGGGGGGCTGTTTTTTAAGGGGCCTTTTTTGCTCTTTTTTTCTGCCCCCTTATTTTTCCCTTTTTTTGGTAAACCCCCCCAATTTTTGTGTCTTTTTTTCCTGATGGGGCTATTTCAAAATTAAAGGGATGTTAAGGAGCGATGAGGGTAAGAAATTCCCTTTCCCTTAATTTTTTTAAATTACTGCCAAGACACCCTTTGGGCCCACCCGGGGGAATGACAACTCCCCCAAATTTTGGAGCCCCAAAGGGGTTTAAGACCCCTCCATAAAATATGGGGGAACCCCCCCTTCGGCTTTGGGTCCAAAATTTGACCCCCAAAAACCCCATGTGGTTTTAAAATTGACCCGGGGCTAAACCGTGGCTGGTCTATTGCATTAAAATGGGCTGGGGCCTTGGGTTTCCCCTTCCCCCTATTTTTCGGGCCGGGCCGGAAGTTTTCCGGGTTTCCCCTTATTCGTTTAAATTTTTTCCCCCCTTAAAATTTTTTGTAAATTCCCCCACCAAGTGGGGGGTCTCCCCTCTCTGGCTACCCGGTACCCCCAAAAACCCCTTTTGCCCGTCCCCCCAATTTGGGTTTTTGTATGAATGCAACCTGAGGGTAACGCCCTTTTAATTTTTAAGGGGGACAAAAACCCTTTCCTGAAAAACGGCCCAAAAACTTTTTTTTAATCATTTGCAAAAAGGCAAAAACCCCCACATCATCTGCCTGCAAGAAACATTTAAAGGCCCGGGAAAGAAGGTTTCTTAAAAATAAATACTTCCCTCCGGGGTACCAAAAATTTTTAACCCGGCCCCAAAAAACCAAAGGGTGGCTTTTTTAAATTGCATAAATCTTTCCCCCTCCATGCTCGCACCAAAGGGGTTTAAAGCCCGCTAGAGGGGGATTTTCATAAAGGGGCAGTTTTTAAAGGGGGCCACTTTTATACCATCCCCCAAATTTTTACCCCAAAAGGGGGCAGTTTTCCCTTTTCCCCCACCGGGGTGTTTAAGAGGCAAACATGTTTTGCCCAAGGAAAAATTTATACTTTTTTTGGGGGTTTTTAAACCCTTTAGCCCAAACATCCCCCCTTTGATACTTCGAGGGGAAACCCCGTTTTTTCCGTTCCCCACCGATGTTTTTAAATAGATTTGGGGAAAAACGGGGTTCCCAAAAACATGCAGCTCTCGGATTTTTGGCGCTTTATCCCACCCAGGTGAGAGGGACTATACCTTTTTTTTCAAAACCCCACCAATTTTTTAAAGTCTTTTTAAAACTAAAAATTTTCCCCAACACTCTCTCCTCCCTTTGGGTACCCCACCCCCAAATAGAAAACTATGTTACACTCGGGAATCTTTCCCCCTTTGTTCTTTTTTAAAATTTTGGGATTTGGGCCGCACTTTAAAAGGCCCCCCCACAATTGTTTTGGAAGCTCAATGAATCCCTTTTGCGGGATGCGCTATGCGGTGAAAAAAACCCCAAAGGGTCCCTATTTAAGACTTTCAAGGAAAAATCACAGGGGGATCCAATTTCCCCCCCCAACCCCCCAATGGGAAGGGAAAATTTGGAAATTTGGCTTTGCGGGGAACCCCTAAATAAAGCATGGGGGCACGGAAATTAAACAAAAAAAAAATGGGAAAGGGCTCCAAAAATTAACTGGCTGAACTCTAAAACGCTGAACTGCCCCTTTAACCCCTTCCGGGTTTTTGGGGTTCTGTTTCTGAGAGCCCTTGCCCCAAAGCCCCCCGCCACGAAATTGTTTGATTTTTAATGGACCCGTAAAAAAACAAGGGGGGGGGGTACCGGCAGGTGCGGGGAGGCGGGTTTTTTTAACGAATGGGAGAAACAAGCCAAAGATACCTACCCTCGGGCATTTAAGGGAAAAAAAAAAAGCATCCCTTTTCGAAACCCCCAGATCAAAACGCCAGAGGGAAAACGGGGTATTTTCTCACTGAGGAAAATTTTTCCCAGTTTTCCCCCAAGAATACTTTTTCGAAGCCCTACAATTTTTCCAAGGCAGGCCCAATTTGTTTGAAAAAGGGGCGGAATTTTTTTGCCCCGCCCACACTGAAAGGACTACCTAAAGCGCACAGCTCACCCCCCGGGTTTTTCCCCTGTCTTCGGGGGTTTTTGCCAGCTCTCTGGAACCCTCCTTTTCCCCCCCTCAGGAGCACCAAAAGCCCCAAGTATTTCCAAAAAAAAGGGCCCGGCGGGTTAAAAAGCCCCAGGGCCTGGATGGCCCCCTTTTAAAACGGCCCGGGAATCCTATAAAGTCTTTTCGGGGGGAACAAACCCCCTTCCCATTTGGCCCAATTTTAATTGGGTTTTCCCCCCCCTCCCCTTTTTGTCCCGGTTTCCCCTCAAAGCCCACGAAAGGGGTCATCCCCAAAAGAAGGGAAAGACCTAGCCCTTTTCCCAGAACAAATCCCCCCAAAATTTTTTTAAAATTTAACATTTGACAAAAAATTTTTTGCCAAACTTTAATTGCCCTGGCCCAAACCCCTCCCTGCTGGGAAAGCCGAATCCACCTTAATAAAGTTTGTTTTAAATCCCCACTAGAAAAGGGCGGAGATAATATTTCTCAAAAACCTTCCCAACCATTTAATTTAAATTTCACGCCCCTTTCGGACAGGATTTTCCCCTGCGTGCTACTTTCTTTTGGATGCAAAAAGGCCTTGGGATGGGATAAAATTTTGGGGTCTTTTTTCCCCCGGGAAAGCTCTCAAAA
Source organism: Phyllomedusa bahiana (assembly GCA_025379985.1). Classification (NCBI taxonomy): domain Eukaryota; kingdom Metazoa; phylum Chordata; class Amphibia; order Anura; family Hylidae; genus Phyllomedusa; species Phyllomedusa bahiana. The sequence goes on along the minus strand of JAODAL010001115.1, from coordinate 225,772 downwards.
CCGTTAGGGGTATTGGTCCTTTTCCCCAAAGTTTAAGTTTTTTTCGCTCTTAAAAAATTTCACCCCCCCCCAAGCGCAGGTTAGGGTAAAACGTGTAGTTTTTCCCTTTTGCCCCCCGTTCCCCTATTTTGAAAAGGCCCCCGGTCCCAAAGGAAAAGGGAAGCCCCCTTTCTCCCCCTCTTTCTTGTACCCAAAAGCCATGAGCCACTTTCTTCGGGACATTCCCATTTCCCTCTTTTTCCACCCCAACCCATGGGATAAAGGGGGGCCAGATCCCGAAGTTGAGGTCCCTTCAGCCTTTCGCAACGATCTGTTTATTAAAACGAAAAGGGGAGCCTCATTGTCCCTCCCCCCCCCTCCATTCTTTAAAGGTTCTGCGCCTTTTGGGTCTTTCACCCCCAAAAAAGTAAATAGGCTAAAAAGCAGGGGCCTTGAATGAAACTCCCCCCCCCCCAGAGGAAGTTGCTCAAATTGGAAAGGATAATTTTACCCCTTTCCTCCTGGGCCCCCCTTCCCGGCATTTTTAAAGTCCCCATGGGGAATCAAAAAAAACCTCCCTTCAAACTTTTGGGAAACAAAAAAATTTGGGACCCTCCCCCTTTCCCCCACCTATTGTCAACTCAATGCAGTCGACCCTTCTTCCCATTTTGGTAAAACAATAAAGATTTTTTCCTTTCTAAGGTCCCCTTTTTTTTTTATTTTCGCCCCCTGAAATAGTCTTTTTTATGCAGTTTGTTCTGGGCGCTGCAACCCACCCAAGAATTTTTTAGAACCAAAATTGATAAAATTTCCTAAAGCGAAGGGGGGCCTTTAAAATCCTGAACTTGCAGGCTTATTTTTTTACGGCATCTGCATTTCAAAATATTAGATAACTTCCATAATCCCCAAATTCTAATTCCGGGCCCCAAATTTGGGGAAACTAAAATTTGTATGGATCGCCTACAGCGGCAGCCCCCCGGGTTTTCCCCCCCCTTTGTGGCTTCCCCAAAAATCGGTTGATTTCCTTTTCCTCTCTCACACAAACAACGGTACGGAAAAATTAAAACTTTTCCCCTTTTTTATGCCCTTTTTTAAAGCCCAGGGGGCCCTTTTTAAAACCCCACCCCACGGAAACCCCGGGGAAATTCCAAAGCATTGAGTCGGGAAAGCCCTTGGGGCTGGTGTTTTGGGAGAAGGGATTTGGGATTTTTTTAAAAGACATATATTGGGGGCGGGAAACGGTCAAATCGTACCTCACTGAGGGACCAGTTTAGATGCCCCCCGAAAACCAAGATTGCATCTTTATCAACCCCTTCCCAAGTCTGTGTTGGGCCTACCGGGGGCCTTTTGGTTTCTCACCAACCCTCTCAAACCTTTCCCGAAACGGGTTTGTTGCCATTTCCCTTTTGCACCACTCTTTGTTATCTGGGAAATTTTTATGGCTGCTGACACAGACGGGGCCCTTCAACTAAGCCGGGCTTTCAGTTGGCAGGGGGAGGGGGAATTTTTTCCAGGGAGTTTTCCGGGGACATGGGGCACAAGTGATGTCACGGGTCCCGCAGGACCTAAATTTTCCCCGTAGAATTCAAGAATTAAACTAAAAGGTTTATCTCAAATGGTAAAAAGAGCCCCCCCTTCGCTTCTGCCAACACTATATTCCCCATCTGTCCTCAAACCTTTTTTTGGTAGGCCAAAAAAATTAAAGGTGGGCACGATTTTTGGCAAAATCTGGGGAAGTTTTTCCTCCCCCTCCAGGCCTTTTGGGCTAGGTTTTTCACTAATTGCCCTTTGAAAACGAAAGTAAAATTTGCCCTAATGCCCCAAACCCTGTCCTACTTTTTATGCTTTTTTGGGGAGTCCCCTCGTTTCCAAATAAACTTAACTAATTGTCTTCCTGCAAACGCTGCTAAGGCTTTTAAACCCAACCCAAAGGGAGAACCACAACCTTCCTTCTATAACGGTTTTTTTTTGAGGAGATAAAACGAACCTCATTTGGGAGGAGATCAATGTAAATTGGGGGGGTGACGGGGGAGATTTTTTCCACAAGATAGGGGAACCACTTCCCAGTTTTGTAAAGACTCCCCCAAAATACAATCTTCCCGCTAGCCTGTATACACTCACCGGCCATTTTTAATGGTACACCTGTCCAACTCCCTCGTTAACATTTAAAATTTTCTAATCACCAAATTCACAGGGGGGCAACCAGTGCATTTAGGCTTTTAAAGACATGGTCAACAAACTCCTGCATTTCAAACCGAGCATCAGTAAGGGGAAAAAAGGGGGATTTGATTTCCTTTAAACTGGCGGGGTTTTTGGGGCCCGAAGGCGGCTGAGTATTTTCAAAACTGCTAAATCTCCGGGTTTTTTTCCACACCAAAAACCTCTCTAGGGTTTACAGAAAAAGGGTCCGAAAAAGAAAAAACATCCAGTGAGCAGCAGCCTTTGGGGCGGAAAAACCTTGTTGAAGCCAGAGGCAAAGGAAATGGGCAGACTGGTTCGAGCTGATAAAAAAGGCAAAAGTGGGCTCAAAAAAGCCACCCGTTACAACCAAGGGGAGGGGAATTAACATCCGGGAAAGAAAAAGTATTGGGGGGAACTTTGGGGGGGCCCAAAGCTCAGCAGAAAACCCCACCCCCCCGGGTGCCCTCCTTTCACTTTAAAAACCCCGGAAACTGAGGCCCCCCAATTTGCCCAAGCTCAACGAAATTTGGGCAGTTTGAAGATTGGAAAAACTTTTCCTGGGCTTATTATTTTCCCCATTTTTTTCTGTTTACATTTTCCGGAAAAGGTTTTGGGTTTAAAAATTTGGCGTCAACAACATGAAAGCATGGGTCCATCCCCGCCTTTTAAAACCAAAGTTCCCGGCTGGGGGGGAGGTGTCCCGGGTGTGGGGAAAAATTTTTTTTGGCAAACCTTTGGGGCCCCTGGTAACCCAAATTTACATCGTTGCAACACCTTGTGGAATCATGCCACGAAGAATTTGAGGCAGTTTCCAAGGCAAAAAGGGGGCCAACCCGTTACTAGCAATTTGGGGAAACCTAATAAAGTGGGCCTTGAGTGTTTTATCCCGCTCAGTGTTTTACCGACAAGTGAACCCAAGGGGTTTGGGGGAGGGTCCCTGACCCCGACTGCTGATTCCCATTTTATTTTAAAGTTTTTTTTTTTTTGGTGGGGTTGGGCATTCCATTTGTTAAAGACCCTTTGGGTTTTCTTAGTGCCACTAGAAGGGTAAAATGAAAGGTTTTCCCCTGGTGACCCAGTACAATTAGGCCCTGACAGGATGAGGATCCCGCACCCCTGGACGGGTCAACACCAACACCCCTTTTTTTCCTCCCCCTTTCACCCCGGGGGTTTTTTCCCCGGGCCTTTTTCCCTTGTTTTGGGGAATATGAAAACCTGACATTTCAGAACACCCCCATAAACCTTACCACTCTATTTCTTAGGGGAAATTTCGACATTAAATACATCCCCAAATACTTTTACTGCTACCCTCTCCCGTCTCTTTTTTCAGATTGTCTTTCGCAATCCGACTTGCATTGTTATTTTGAAGATTTTTAGTTTTTTTAATGACTGTCAGCCATCTTTTTTTAGTCTTTGGGAGCTATAAATTTTTGTACCCCGTCCGAATGACCTATCATATGTGATACCACCTTTTTTTCGTTCTAAACTTTGTTTTTAAATTTTCAAAAAAAAAAAAATTTCAGATATTTGGTGACTTTCTCTCGAAAGTGTCAAATTTTGGCCAGATAGGGAAAAGAATGGGGATGTGACCTTTCACCTTAACGTACCTGTCCCGGACAGCAATGTATTTATTTACTTTTTCGGGGGATAATTCTTCCATTTTCCCAAAATTTTTTAATTGCATATTAAAAATTTTTATAAGCAAAAACGAAGACAAACGTTGCAAATAAAAAAGAAACATTTTAAAATACACATCCTGCGCTGCCAAATGCTTTGTGTTTGTGTATTTGCATCCAAGTACAAAAACCCTGCCTCAAATATGTAACTGCTTGAACATTTTTAGTGTTTTATGGTTTTCTCTGTTCCCCGTTTTTTACTTTCCCTATGGGAAACGTCCAAAAACGACATCTGAAACCATAATAGTCATTAGGCGGTCTGAGACTTAAATTAAAAACTTTTGTTTAGAAAATTTATACGGGGGGCCATTCAATAGCTTTGGGCACCCGGGAAAGCAATGTAGTGAGCCCTGCCCAAATACATTACCTCACACCGGGGCCAGACCCCAAGTCTGAGCAGCTTCCCACACAGCCACGCCAACACACCCCGGGTTTACTGGGGCTTTTTAGGATGTTTTTTAGTTTAAAAAAATTATATTTATACTAAAAACAAATACTATACACATGTTCATCATGACACTTCTATATTATGGTTGTAGTTGCCCCTTTAAGTCTAAGAGAAAAAAATAGAAATAAAACTCTCCCCGTTCCCCTAGGCGCAGGATCCCCAAAAATGGGGCCCCCAGCATTGGTTCCCAAAATTCTGCAACGGGGGATCATACGGGGGGACTTTATACTCTACCTACAAGGGGGTCCCCCCAGAAAACCACCTAGGGGGGATCATATCTACCTCAAGAGTCACCTATAAACCTATTACGGGGGGCCCTACTTCCCAAACCCACTGGGGGCATCTAGTACTACTACTGGGGGGGTCACCTTACAAAAACCTACTGGGACATCTTATCACTCCCCACTGATGCTCCCCTTTATAAATCTCTTTTTTGGGCTTCAACCTACCTACTGAGGGTCACCTAATATGACCACTTGGGGACTCAATACCTATTACAGGAGCCATATCCCAAAATTACTGGGGACTATATCCCACCAATTTGGGGGGTCACCTAAATACCGACCTAATAGGGGCATCTATGAACCTATTGAAGGGGGCACCTATACTTATCTTTGGGGCATCTAAAACCTCCCTGAGGGGCATCTTATACCACTACCGGGGGCTGTAATATCCCTACCTACTGAGGGTCACATGTACCAAATCTTCGGGGGGCTCTTATCCCTACCTTTTCTGGGGGGTCCCCTATATTCAACACGTTGGCACTTATCCCTACCTATGGGGTCCCCTAATCTGACCTCTTGATACACAATACCTATATACTAGAATAAACTATAACCAAAACCGGGGGCATCTAAAACCATACCCTGAGACGTATTAAACCTACTTGGGGGGGCATCAAAATTTCCACCTACTGGGGGGGCCCCCAAATATCCTAACATGGAGGGCATCAATCCCTACCTACAGAGGCACATAATATTTCCAACTGGGGGGCACTTTTGACCCCCCACGGGGTTTGCATCTAAATCCCTACCTACTGGGCACTTATATTCCCACCGAATGGGAACATCTATGTACATACCTTCCTACTGGGGGGCTTATATCTCTACCTACTAAGGGCGCCTATATACCTACTTATTGAGGGGGCACTTTTATCCCTAATTACTGAGGGTCACCTATATATCAATCTACTAAGGGGGCACCTATATCCTTTACCTACTGAGGGCACCTATATCTACCTACTGGGGACAACAATATACCTACCTACTGAGGGAGCCTATAAACCTCCCTACCTACTACATTGTACAGTGTACTGTACACCCACACACATATATATATATATATATATATTTTATTTTATATATATACACATGTCAGTGTCTTAATAATGTTTCATGTGGCCTTGAGCATCAATTACAGCTTGATAATGATATCTCATGCTTTTCACTAGTCGAGTTATTGACTGCTGAGGCATCCCACTCTTCTTGAAGGGTGCCTCAGGCCATTGAGCTTCAGGGATACAGAGTTCTGAGCTTCTACACGGCGACTCAGCTGATCCCATGGGTTTTCTAGGGGGTTCAGGTCTGAAGAGAGTGCAGGCCACTCCATTTGAGGTTCCCCAGTCCTCCAGCAGCCGATCCCTAATGATGTGACCTCGATGAGCTGGAGCATTGTCATCCATGAAGATGAAATTAGCCCTGATGTTATTCAAGTGGTAGAGGCATCACTGTACCATTCTCAAAATGTTTGACAGTTCTGTATTGACTGATTTGATTTTTAGCACTGTACAGCACTGGGGACCATCTCTCGTCCTGCATAGATGCTCCAAGGCCCATGCAGGACGATGATGCCTGTGTCTGGTGGTGTGGTCAGGTTGTCTAGCAGGTGGACCACGCTGATGTAAATGGTTACGAATAGTCTGACGTGACACTTTGTTGCCTCTCACCTCCTTTAGGCCTCGTTCACACGGCGGCTTTGGTCGCGGCCAGAATCTCGTCCTAACCTCGCTGCAAACTCGCGGCTCCCAACTTGGGTTTGCGGCGCGGCTCCAGACTTGGGCGTGGGTGGGGCGTGGTTGGGGCATGGCTTGCGGCGAGGGTTTGCCCCGATGCAAATTAATAGGCAGGGGGGAAACCACGCCGCCAACCGCAGCCCAGCCACGCACCGACCGCGGCAACGCCGCGCTGAGGACTCCCTGTCAAGAATTGACAGGAGAGTTCTCAAAAACGCGGCCAAACCCGCGGCGTGTGAACAGTAATGCGGTTTCCCATAGGAAACCATGTTACTAAAGTGGGCGCGATTTGGAAGAGGTTTTGGCCGCGGAAACCGCATCGAAACCCGCTGCCAGACGTGCGGCCAAATCCGTTGTGTGAACATGCCCTTACACATGCCTGGAGATGTGTGCCATTCATCATGGTTCCACAGGGTATTATTAAAAATGAAGCGGTCTTCAGTGTGTGATGTGGTCAAATGATGTCTACTTTTTTTCCCTTTCTGTGACTCTTCCAGTCTCTTATTATTTATTTTTTCCACACTTTTTTACTTTTTTTTTAATCCCTTTCAAGGACAACTATTTTTACAATTTGTTGTACACTTGGTAATGTATTAGCATACTTCTGTATACTCCTGTATGCTAATACATTACACTCTGTGTAAGTATGACACAAGCTGCTGCCAGGGTAACACACAGTGTGCCCTGACCACAGGCTTACTATGCAGACAGCCCTGGCGCTACTCTAGCTCCCCAGGACTGACTGTAAAGATATTTCCCAAACTCTATCGGGCACTTAGAGTCCTGTTGACCCAATGGAGCAGGAGAATTTCCTTTGATTCTGCTGTGGTCATGGACCACGGCAATCAAAAGGTTGAATGGCAGGGGTCAGAGGCATCATCTGGTCCCTGTTGTTCACATAGACTGCTCTAGGAATGGAGCTGATAAAGGGGTTTTATCGTTACAAAGATCAGGTCACAGATTATGGGGACAGTTTAGCAGATATGAGCTTTTCTGTAAATCTGTGTTCTATTTCTGCTGTTGCTGGTCGGACATGCCCCCTGGACGTTTCCCGCCCCCTATACACGCTCCCTGCACTGTGATTGGCTGGCTGACATTTCATTCAGCCTGTTGGGATACGCCCCTAGACAGGAAATGCCCTGGTCATGCCCCCTGCACTGTGATTGGCTGCCTGCACACTCTGTGTTTACTCCCCTCTGAGCTGTTAAAATCGATAGTGAAACCAAGGTCTGCTGGCTCTATATACATCTCCCACCTCTAGGGTCAATGATCTGGGCAATTGCTGCCTGTTTAAAGGGCTTTTGCCAATAGGTTGATTCACCTCCTCACAGGTCCAGTCCTAAAGTTGCTACTTTGAAAATATTGCGTTCTGTTCCTCAGATCTAATGCAAGCCCCGCCTCCTTATGACATCATCATCTGTAGTGTATAACATAAGGATTCAACACAGTGTTTGTACAAGCTGTATGTGTAGTGTAGTGCTTAGCTGATCAGCTCTGCAAGAGAGAGGTTACGAGTTCAAGCTCCATCAGTAGTTTTTTTTTAATTTTCTTTTATAAATTGTACACATATGTAAAGATATGAAAATATATGTGTAGACATCTATAATTTTATTTATATACACACACAAAGCTCCCCTATAGTGTCCCATCCTCGCAGTAGTCACACCAAGCACTTCCAACATATGTGATACAATGCATATACTCTGGGGGATGAGACATGATATAGGGGAGCGATGTATGTGTATATATATCATTATAGAGATTGACATATATATATTAGGTCTCTCTACATATTTGTAGACTTTAGGGGGAGGGGAAAATACTCTGTGAGGGACTAGAACTCCAAACCCCTTTATTGTAAGAGCAAAGCTCTACCGCTACCAGGGCCGCCATACAGAGAGTACAGGGGCTACTCCTGTATCGGGCCCGGCGAAATAAGGGGGCCGCTGCAAGCGCAGGGGAAGTAAGTGTAAAGCAACTATGTGTACGTGACTGCAGCTGTGGCCGGGAGCGCGGGCCCCCTCTCAGCAGCATATCCTCCTCTCCCCAGCCCTGTAGCTCCTCCCCACAGCCCTATGTGTGGGGGCCCCCTCCTCTCCCCACAGCCCTATGTGTGGGGGCACCCTCCTCTCCCCACAGCCCTATGCGTGGTGGCCCCCTCCTCTCCCCACAGCCCTATGTGTTGCGGCCCCCTCCTCTCCCCACAGCCCTGTGTGTGGGGGCCCCCTCATCCCCACAGCCAAGGAGGCCCCCACACACATGGCTGGGGGGGACGAGGGGGCCCCCACAAACATGGCTGGGGGGAAGAGGGGGCCCCCACATACATGGCTGGGGGGACGAGGGGGCCCACACACATACACACAAGGCTATCTACCTCCCTTGCTACCTGGCTACCTACGACCCTAGCTACCCGGATCAGGGCCGTTCCTAGGGGTGGGCGGGGCGGGCGATCGCCCAGGGCGCCGCGGCTCCACTCACCCGAGGGGGGCGCCGCGACCGCTCGCCCCGCCCACCCAGAGGATCGCCCCTTTTTTCGGCGCCCTTGTTTTAGAACAGTCGTGCAGAGCCAGCAGCAGCTGCCGGTACAGGGAGGAGGCGGGACGGATCGTTCCCGTCCTGACTCCTCCCCTGTATCAGTGTCGCAGGGGGCGCACAGCTTTCACCGCACCCCCTGTGACACTGGGTCTCCTCGGTCGGCAGCTCTGCCGCCAAGGATATCTCTGGGAGCTGCTGAGCGGTGTAAGCAGCGTGACGTCATCACGCTGCTTACACCGCTCAGCAGCTCCCACCGCTCACAGTTCCGGACTGGGATGCGCGGACTGACGTGAGTACTCTTGTGTTATTTTATAAAATTTGTTACAGGGGCATCACTGGCTACAGGGGGGCATCAAATGGGTACAGGGAGCTCTAAAAGGCTATATGGGGCATCACTGGGTACAGGGGGCATCACTGGCCACAGGGGGGGCATCACTGACTACAGGGAGGGCACATAACTGGCTACAAGGGGGCATCTACTGGCTACAGGGCATCACTGGCTACAGGGGGCATCTACTGGCTACAGCGGGCATCATTGGCTACAAGGGGCATCACCGGCTACAGGAGGGGCATCTACTGGATCAGGGGCATCACTGGCTAAAGGGGGGGGCATGTACTGGCTACAGGGGGCATCACTGTCTACAGGGGGCATCATTGGCTACAAGGGGGGAATCACTGGCTACAGAGGGCATCTAATGGCTACAAGGGGACATCACTGGCTACAGGGGGCATCTACTGGGTACAAGGGGGCATGTACTGGGTACAGGGGGCTTCTACTGCCTACAGCGGGCATGTACTGGCTACATGGGGCATGTACTGGCTACAGGGGGCATGTACTGGCTACAGGGGGCATCACTGGCTACAAGGGGGGCATCACTGGCTACAGGGGGCATGTACTGGCTACAGAGGGGCATCACTGGCTACAGGGGGCATGTACTGGCTGCAGGGGAAATCACTGGCTTCCCGGGGGCCTCACGGGCTACAGGGGGGAATCACTGGCTACAGGGGCATGACTGGCTGCAGGAGGGGCATCACTGGCTACAGGGGGGCATCAACTGGCTACAGGGGTCTACTACCTGGCTGTAGGGGGCTATTATGTGGCTACAGGGGGCATATTACATGGCTACCATTTGAGGGGCTATAGATGGGGAGTTTGTATAGAAAAGGATTGGTAAGAAGTGCGGGTAAATGAGGAGTCTTAAGATGTTTGTTTTGTAATTTTGAAGAGTTTGGGAGTAGTTGTCATGGCGTCTGGGACAGATGGAAAAGAAGAAGAAGAGAAAGAGAACAACTCTTTAGAACGTCTCTGTGAGTCACAGATATAACTTTACGTAATCATTTATAAGTCTGCAAGCCTGTGTTCAGCTGGTATCCACCACTGTATGGCACTGCATGCCGGTAATATTGGTTGTATAAAATGTTTGTATTTAGTAATGGTCCAGTTTGTATTTTTCGGTTCACTATATGGTGGTGATATTGGTCATGGGTGGGGGTAATTTTTCAGTCACTGTGTGCTGTGATATGTGGTCTGAGGGTCTTGGATTCTGGTTTTTGTGTACAGTGTTATTTGGTAACTGTATGACCATCATTTAGTAGTTTTATACGTAGCACATTGTGGTAAAGCTTTTTGTATATTTTGGCTTTGGTTGATGATGATGCAATGTGTCGCATAGTGGCGCCATATGTTGTCCCGGGAGGGGGGGGGGGGAGGGGTTGGCCGAAATTTCTTCACCTCACCCTGAGTGGAATTTAGCCTAGGAACTGCCCTGACCCGGCTACATACCCACCTACCTATTACCTACGGGGGGCCCACTATCTACGTATGGGAGGGGGCTATATATCTAATTACCAGGGCACAAAGGGGTAATTATTACAATTTGGGGCACTATGGATGGGGAGTTTGTACATGTTGGGGCACCGGTGGGATTATGATAAAGTGACGAGTCTCAGGTGTTTGTGTTGTGAATTCTGCAGGGACGAGTGGTGGCCGGGAGAATTCGTCATGGTGGCCTGGACCGGATGGAGAAGAAAAGGGAACGTGAACAACTCATCAGACAAGACATCAATTGTAAGTCACTAAATGTAACTGCACTGTGTGTACTAGTATCTACCACTATATGGTCACTGTATGGCAGTAATATTGGTCTTATTGTAATGAATTATAGTCAGTGACCGTATGATGGTATTATTCAGCAATTGCATTTTTTCACTGGGGGCGAGGCGGGGTTTGTAGGGTGGCCTAGTCACATCAGCTGTTTGGGGCCCAGCAATTTATGTTGGCGGCCCTGACCGCTACACTACCAGCCCAAGTTAGTTATTGGTTGAGCAGGGTCTTCCCTCAAAGCTGATTACTTCTCTCCCTATTGTTTTTACTCACATGTCACTGACAGCAAGCAGAGATCTTTACTTGAAGCTGACATTTGTCCTTGTAGTTGAGTAAAGATCTCTGCCTGTTGTCAGTACAATTTGGGTGAACACCACTAGAACAGAAGTAAAAGCTGTTGGCTTTCAGTGTAATTTGTGTGTAAAGTAAGAGATATAACAAGTGCTTGCCGTTGAGTGACATCTTTACCTGGGTGATAGCTGCTTTTTTTACACTTTTTTTTAATGACATGCATTTAGGAGAGTGATTTCTTATGATTTCTAAGCATCCCACGTTGACATTACATGGTGTCAAAACCCCTTTAACATCTTTTGATCAAAATATGTGAACCGAGAGTCTCAAAGTTTTTTTCATGTATGATAGATAGCATAAATGCTTCTTTAGGGATTTCCACGTAGTGTATTGCCAAAACCCCTTTAAGTCACAGATCCCCTCATATAACACAGTATTATAGAGTCTACTGCCTGCTAACAGGGGGAGAGAAGGGTAGGAGGGCACTGTGCATTGCTCCATATAAAACAGTAACACAGACTGCAGCCTGGTAACAGAGGGGAAGGGGGGGGCAGTATGCAGATCTCACATGTCTCATCTGTGTGTATAACTGCATATAGCACAGCAGAGAGCTTGTGGAGCCTGAAGGCTGCAGACATAAGCATGCAGGAGGCTACGGAGCTGTTATATCCAGACAACCTTCTGCATCTCCTGCTTCATACAAAATGATGATGTCACAGTTCTTCAGTGAAGGGAGACACGCCTCCTGGGAGGAGAGACACGCCTGCTGAGAGGAGAGACTCACCACTGAATTTCAAACTCAATCTCAGAGAATTAGCTGAAGAGCACGAACAGTTCAAACAATGAAACTCCTTTAACTACAGCTCAGTTGCAGCGCTGGGAGCCGCAAAACCCTTCTGTAGGCAATAATGCCTTTTGGCATCACTGCTGACAGAGAACACAATTCATCCGCTGTCAAAAAACAGTAGGTGGGCATTAAGGGGATAAAGAATAGTAGTAGTACATTTTTAATGTTTCACTAGTCCAAAGTTTGTATGGGTTTTAGTGCCTGCCTTGTGCTGCATTTTGGGCTTCATGGGGAACCATTCCGAGCTCCCCTTTCTTTTTAGAACACTATATATGCTAGACAGTTTTTATACTTGTCCCTCTGTGTTTGAGTATTTGATTTTAGCAGTCTGAACCGTGGTCAGAAGTGTCTGTGCAAATTGCAAATGAAGGTGCAGGCTTTTTTTTGTCTTGACCTATTTTTTACAGATGCATTAATATCAAATCCACCTAACATAAATAAACATATGCTTCTGCCAATTTTTTGTATAGGTTTCTCAAGCATTTAGCCCAGAAAACATAATGGGAGCCAGGATTTAGATTAGCTCCATTGGATAGGGCTAATCTGCATCCTAAATCACTTTGAAATCATATTGAAATAAGCAGGGAAAAACCCAGAATACATTTTTAAAGTGGCTTCACCAACTGGTACAATGGCACTACTACTGATATGTAGAGTTAGTGTTGAAAGAACATCTCAGATTTTACTGCTAAATCATTTATAGCCAAAGCTCATCTCACATTGGGTGAAGAAGTAAATATTTTTCTTGCCTGGATTTGTTAAGGTCACCATGTATCCTAGTAAAATTAAAGATAAACTGTCTAATGTCATAATATTTTTACAAGTTTTATGATGCTTTCAATACTGCCTCCAATTCTAAGTAAATTGTGCGCTAGATAAAAATGTATGCGGCCTTCTAAATTACTGCTATGTAGTCATATCTGAGTTGTCGTGCGTTTCCCTGGTTTTACAGAAATGATGGGCGACATGTATGAACGGGCCTGCGCCAGTTTTCTGGTGTACTTTGAGCCAAAAAGAATGTATGAACAGGCGCACTCCAAACTTTGGTCCCTTTGTAATGTGCCAAAGACACTTTTAGTGCACCAAAGATTAGGAGCGTTCTGGGGCCGTGTCGCACCACATTAATAGAAGTAGACACATTTATGATTCTTTGACACCAAATCTAGGCACAGAACAGTTAGGGTATGTTCACACGGCGTAATTTCGCCACACATTTCGCCACGTATTTGCGATCTAATACGAACAAGATGAGCGACGAAATTACGGTAATCCATAGTTCTCTATGAGAGCTATGGATTATGCCTCCTGTCCCCGGGTGTACAAAATGATCGTATTGTACACTGGGGGAGATAAGTGACATGTCAATTATTCGCGGCAAATACGCGCCACGAGTAATGAATGTCAATGGGGCCGGCGGATATGGTACGCGCCGCAGTACATCGTGTGAACATACCCTTAAATCAGCCAGACCAAGTTAAAGGTGGTCTGCCTGAGCCTGAGTTGTCATAGTGGCACTAGAATATGCTTGTATGTATGACCTGCAGAAGAACAGGTTCATGCATTCTGGCACATTCTACACTTAACCTTAACCCCTTAATGACCCTGGACATATGAGTACGTTCCAGCGTCGCCAAGAGGTTTTGCGGCAGGATCGCTCCGTGACCCCTCCACACAGCCGTCGGGTGTTAGCAGCTGATCAGAGCTAACACCCAGCGCTTACAGCGCGGGGAGGGTGGGGGTGTGTGTGCCGCTGTTTAACCCCTTAGACGCCGCGGCGTCTAAATGAATGACAAACCGTTCTTCACGGATATCGAAGTCCCCTCAGCGTAACTGCGGGGATCCGATTCCTGGACATGGCAGCAGGGAGCCTTGTGAAGGCTCCCATCTCTGACATGTTCTCGTTTGCCCCACTTCCGGCCCCAGGCAGGAAGTGGGGAAAAGGCAATATCGGTACAGCCTAATGCATTGTCTATGCAATACATTAGGCTGTTTTAACGATCGCGCCCCTAGTGATGGAGCACCCTAGGGGAACTCAATGTTAAAGGAGTTGTCTCACTACAGGCATTCAGCCTACCTCAGTGTGTCTGGCAGCAAAGGATCTTTGAATTCAGAGGCGTGCTTCTTGTCTGCCTCTTCTCCTCCCCCTTTCCCCCTCCCCTCAGCACACAGGCAGCTCTCCTCCTCTGACTGCAGTAACTTCTATACAGCAGGGGGAGGGGGAGGGGGTTTGCTGCCAGGGTTAACCCTGTGTGTGCCTGCCTAGATCTGCTGCTCACTGCTGGAGCAGCTGCACTGTGTTGTGGCTGAGCTCTTGCTGCTCCTCTCCACAAAGTCAGGAGACAGGAGAGGGCTGATCTATGAGTGGCTATGGAACATAGTTGCCAACTTTCGAAAATGAAAAAGCAGGAGACTTTAGTGGACGGCGCGCGCGTAGCGCGTCGCGGTAAAAATTTGCATGGACACGCCCATCTTTCCGGTATGCCACGCCCCTTCAAAAAGCCACACCCACTCCACCTAACTGCATAACGGCTTTGGAAGAAAGCCAGGTAGATGCCCTTATAGCCAGGTAGTAGCCCCCCATAACCAGGTAGTGCCCCTTACAGGCCGGTAGATGCCCTCTTGTAGCCAAGTAGATGCCCCCTCTGTAGCCAGGTAGAGCCAAATTTGTAGCCAGGTAGATGCCCCCCTTTGTTAGTCAGGTAGGTGCCCCCCTTTGTTAGCCAGGTAGGTGCCCCCCTTTGTTAGCCAGGTAGGTGCCCCCCTTTGTTAGCCAGGTAGTGACCCATCTGTTGCCAGGTAGTGCCCCCATTGTTGCCAGGTAGTGTCCCCATTGTTGCCAGGTAGTGCCCCCATTGGTTGCCAGGTAGTGCCCCCATTGTTGCCAGGTAGTGCCCCCATTGTTTGTCAGGTAGATGTCCCCTCTGTTGCCAGGTAGATGTCCCCTCTGTTGCCAGGTAGTGCCCCCTCTGTTGCCAGGTAGTGCCCCCTCTGTTGCCAGGGACTGCCCCCCTCTGTTGCCAGGGTTTGCCCCAATTTTTTGCCAGGTAGTGCCCCCATCTGTTTGCCAGGTAGTGCCCCCTCTGTTGCCAGGTAGTGCCCCCTCTGTTGCCAGGTAGTGCCCCCATTGTTGCCAGGTAGATGTCCCCTCTGTTGCCAGGTAGTGCCCCCTCTGTTAGCCAGGTAGTGCCCCCCTCTGTTAGCCAGGTAGTGCCCCCCATCTGTTAGCCAGGTAGTGCCCCCATCTGTTAGCCAGGTAGTGCCCCCTCTGTTGCCAGGTAGTGCCCCCTCTGTTGCCAGGTAGTGCCCCCTTTGTTGCCAGGTAGTTGCCCTCTCTGTTAGCCAGGTAGAGCCCCCTAAAGCTAATAAAAATAAAATAATAAAATCCACTTACCTCACCAGGCTCCTGCAGCGTGGCCAGCTCCTGCCCGATCTCTTCAGCGGCGCAGGGGGAAGTGAGAGCAGCCGCGCGCCACTTCCCCCTGCGCCGCTGACCTGTATGTGCGGCGCACACACCGGCGCCGTACATACAGGGGGAGGAGGGAGCGATCCCTCCTGCCTCCTCTCCGCACAGTGAGACCGCGGGCAGGTGAGCGGCCGCTGCGGCCGCTTCACCCGCCTGTAGGAGCGGTCCGGCGGCGCAAGAGTAGCGCACCAGCGCTACTCTTGCGCCGCGGTAATTTAAAGGACCCCCGCCGCCTGCAGGCGGCGGGAGGAATGCCAACTCCCCCAGGAGGGCGGGAGGGGACCCCAAATAGCGGGACCCCCCCGCCCAAAACGGGAGAGTTGGCATGTATGCTATGGAGTCAGAGGTCTGTGAAGCTGTGTATGCTAATAGCAGAGCAGGGGGGGGATGCAAGTGTTCCTATACCCCCCTGCGAAGCATACAAATCTCCATTGACATCTCAAGCAACAACAAACAAACCCAGTCAGAACAGACACAGGGCAGCAGTGAAGTGAGTTACTATAATCAGGATGTGTCACTAATACAGCAGAGCAGGGAGGGATATGAACCATTCACATGCCCCCCTGATCTGTTCTATTAGTATAGTCAAAGCTCCACAGACACATGGTGATTATTGTAACACACTTCACTGCTATCACATCTACTGACCACAGATCAGCCTCACCCCTGCTCTCCTCAATCTGTGTAGAGAGCAGGAGGGAGCAGGCACACACAGGGTTAATCCACACAGAAGCCAGAGCCCTCCCCTACAGAAGCATACTGTGCGGGAGGGGCTCTGTGCTCTGGCCTATATTCAGAAGCTGATGAGTCACCAACATGGACAGCCAGTGAGATAAAAATCAACAGGTCGGCTGCTATAGTTATTTGAGAAACTGATGCACTTCTACTACCAGGGATAACTCAAAATCAGTAGGACATTTGTAATGAACATATATTGCAAAGCTGCTTGTTTTTTAAAGATCTTTTAATTAAAACCTAAGAATTGTAGCGAGACAACCCCTTTAAGGTAAAATAAAAAAAGAAATAAAGTACAAAAAAATTTATTAAAAGTTCAAATCACCCTCCTTTCCCCATTTTACAAATAAAAACAATAAAATAATAAAGTTACACATATTTAGTATCGCCGCTGCATCCAAAAAAGTCCAGTCTATAAAAATATAACATCATTTATCCTCTGTGCTGAACGCCGTAGAGCAAAAAAAACTCCAAACGCCAAAATTGCGTTTTTTTCGTCATAAAAATAAAGATTGGAATAAAAGTGATCAAAAAGTCGCATGCATTCCAAACTGCTAGAAATAAAAAGTACGCTTCAGCCTGCAAGAAATGCACCCTCACTGAAGGTGCAAATTTAAAAAATAGAAAATGTTTGGAAATTTTTTATGGTACCAAAACATAACAGAAACCCTACATGTTTGGTATTGACTGATGCATATCAACCTGTAGAATACAGATAACACATTATATTTACCGAAGATTGAATGCCGTAAAAGCAAAAAACCCGCAAACATGGCGAAAGTACGTTTTTTTCACAATTTTTCCCACTTGGAATTTGTTTGCGGTTTCCCAGTATATTCTGTTGTACATTGAATAACACCACTAGAAAGTACATCTTGTCCCGCAAAATAAAAGCCCTCATAGGTCTATGTCGGTGGAAAAATAAAAAAGTTATGGCTCTGGGAAGGCGAGGAGGAAAAAACGAACGTGTCAACAAAAAAATCGCAAGGTCCTTAAGGGGTTAATGCTATTTAGAACTGGCCTGTCTGCGCAAATGTTCATACGTGTTGCCCGATGTGTCTCAATTTATTTTGACAGAATATCCAGGGCCTGATGCATGCAGACTTTATTTGTTGCCCATAGCAACCAATCAGAGCTCAGCTTTCATTTGAAAGTTATCTGGAAAAATAAAAGTTGTGGGCTGATTGGTTGCTATGGGCAACAAAGACAGTCTTAGGGCTTGTCCACACTGTGTTTTTGCATTCAATTTTGGATCCGAAAATCACATCCAAAAACACAGTGGCGATCGGCTGAAAGACTGTGCCGTGGGGACATGGCCTTACTGCTGGACAGTTTTCATACATAAGGAACTAATGTCAATATCCAGTGGTGGCTGCAGACAGATATTGTCTATGAAAAAACAGCGGTGTACACTCTAAAAAAAATAGGGAAAGATAAATTAGCAAAGAACTTTTTAAAATTGTCTTTAAAATGTATTTGATGTAAAATTCCATGAAACTTAACAAGTTTCACATTAAGATAAATTCTCTTCCCCTTCATTGGAATCTCATGACTGGAATTAGGACAGTCTTATTTCCTGTAAGGAATGCAAGATATCTGTAAAACATAATTCTACTCGCTCCATGTTCATATTAGTATTTCAAGTTAGTGCTTAATCTGTATACACTTAACCCCTTAAGGACCCTGGACGTATGAGTACGCAGGGCCGCCATACAAGGGGTACAACCCGTACTCCTGTATGGGGCCTGGAGAAATAAGGGGCCCGATTGAAGCAGGCCCGATTATTTCATACATTGCACAGTAGAGCACGGAGCAGCCGAGCGCCGCGCTCTACAAAGGGCTCGATGGCGGCCGGCGAGTGTCGGCGGTGCTGGGAGGGGGCCCGTGCTCCCTGCACCGCTGCGCTCCACCTCCACATATAGAAAAATTATTGCGCGCGACCCGGCCCGGCTGTCCAGTAGTGGCGGAGCGGAGTGGTGCTGGGAGGGGGCCCGCACTCCCGGCTCAGCAGCGCTTCAATGAGAAATCTTCTACTTACATGATCCATGCACGCTGTAGCCGGAGCCGGGCCCTCCTCCTCTGTATGTGGGCAGGACGGGAATAATTTGAATCTGTGAGGCCCCGCCCCTAGGGGCGGAGCTTCACGAATTCAATTTGTTCCGCATCCCGCCGCTGGCACACAGCAGGGCGCGGAGACAGAGAGAGGAGGTCCCGACACCGGCTACAGCGCGCATGGATCATGTAAGTAGAAGATTTCTGATTGAAGCGCAGCTGAGCCGGGAGCCAGGACTTCCTCTCAGCGGCTGTATGAGGGAAGGAGGGAGGGGAACGGCGCGCGCCCGCCCAGCCAGCTTCCTAGCCACCCTAACGGCCAGGCCAGCTACCTAGCCACCCTAACAGCCCGGCCAGCTTCCTAGCCACCCTAACGGCCCGGCCAGCTTCCTAGCCACCCTAACGGCCCAGCCAGCTTCCTAGCCACCCTAATGGCCCGGCCAGCTTCCTAGCCACCCTAACGGCTCGGCCAGCTTCCTAGCCACCCTAACGGCCCTGCCAGCTTCCTAGCCACCCTAACGGCCCGGCCAGCTACCTAGCCACCCTAACGGCCCGGCCAGCTTCCTAGCCACCCTAATGGCCCGGCCAGCTTCCTAGCCACCCTAACGGCCCGGCCAGCTTCCTAGCCACCCTAATGGCCCGGCCAGCTTCCTAGCCACCCTAATGGCCCGGCCAGCTTCCTAGCCACAATAACGGCCCGGCCAGCTTCCTAGCCACCCTAACAGCCCGGCCAGCTTCCTAGCCACCCTAACGGCCGGGCCAGCTTCCTAGCCACCTAGCCAGCTGACCGCCCGGCCACCTACTTACCTACCTAGCCAGCCGCCCGCCCGGCCACCTACTTACCTGCCTAGCCAGCCGCCCGCCCGCCCGGCCACCTACTTACCTACCTAGCCAGCCGCCCGCCCGGCCGGCCACCTACTTACCTACCTAGCCTGGCGCCCGCCCGGCCGGCCACCTACTTACCTACCTAGCCAGCCGCCCGCCCGGCCCCCTACCTACCTGCCTAGCAAGCCGCCCGCCCGGCCACCTACCTACCTGCCTAGCCAGCCGCCCGCCCGTCTCTGGGCAGGGCAATGTGATTTGTGGGGGCGGGGCAGTGGGCATGCTTGGGCGGGGAGGTTGGGTTGCTAGGGGTGGGGTTTGAGGGGAGGAGGGAGGAGCCAAGATGCTTCATCTGTATGGGGCCCTGAGATTTCTGTTGGCGGCCCTGTGAGTACGTCCCAGGGTCACTAAGAGCCTTTGTTGTGGGGTCTCGCCGCCGCCATCCCGCACTGTTTAACTCTTTAGACGCCGCAGCAAACATGGCCACGGCATCTAAATGAAAGAGAAACGATGGCGCACCATTCCTCACTCGTGGGGTTTCGATCGGTGAACATTGCAGCTGGAAGCCTTGTGATGCCTTCCATCACTGCCATGTTTTCTGTTTTACTACTTCCTGCCCCGGGCAGAAAGTGGGGAAACCGCCATATTTTGGAACAGCTATAGGGTTGGGTGGGTGGCTGTTCCCGTGTCCCAGGACAGGCTTTGTGCAGGTCCCTGGAGACCTATTCAAAGCCTGGTACTCCAGGTGATCAGAGGGTGCGGTCTGCTACCTGTCAGTGAAGCAGTAGTGGAGCTAAGGAGAGAGCTCTGGCTCCCAGAGGCTTGAGGGAAGCCTGTACAGTGGACTGGACTGTGAGTACTGTATTGGTGGTGCTGGACTGCAGGTCTAGACCACATTAGAGAGGGTTAAACTCTGTGTTTAGTGAGTGGCCAATAATTTTGTTTATGGTTTTGTTCCTATGAATGCTGTAAACCTGTGACAAAATAAAGCAGGCTGATGCCAGAAAGAAGAAGCCTTTGTCGGTGTGCCGTTAATCGCTTACCAGAGCAGCAATGCCGTGAGCAGACACATGGCTGGTCCAAGATGGCGGACAAACGAGTGTGAGTACTCACAACACATTCACGTGACCTTCCAGATTATGATCCATGCTGTTTCCTTCAGATGACCCAGGAGGAACAACTATGCCCTAATAGGAGAAACTCCCCCCTACCTATACACAGGGCTATCTTAACAGCGCTATGGAACCCTTGGCAGATCTGTGCACTGGGCCCCTCAACCAACACAACCACTCACAGGAAAAAATATATACATTAATTTATAACCTATGTGACGCCATCTTGGACTGTGCTGGGGTTATTAAGCTCATAGGATCGTCATACTTTTGTAAAACTTTTGTAAAACGGTTAGGCACACCAACACTCCGACACCAGGCTTCTCTTTATGGCCTCAGCCTGCTTTATTCTCAGGCACTGGTTTACAGTACAGTGTACAAAAAAACCGAACAAACCACTCACTACACATCAGTAGAGACCCCCTCTATCAATTACCCTCAGCGACCACCATAAACACTTTACTCACACAATCCAGTCTAGATGCTGCCGTCAAGGCTCTGGGGTCCAGAGCTCTCTCTAGCTCCACTGCCAGGTAGCTGACCATGCCCCTGGTCTTCCTGTAGGGTCAGGCTTTTACAGACTTGGTAAAACCTGCACCTGTAAGGGTATGTTCACACAGTGTTTTTGGATCCGAAAATCGCATCCAAAAATGTAGCAGCAATCGGATACAAAACGCATCCAATACACAGATACATGTTTGGATGTGTTTTGGCTGCAGCAGGATTGCACCCTATAGTTTTAAATAGGGCTCCTCTTAACACCAATGCGTGTTTCACAGTGAAAGCAATGTAAAATCACATTGCACATTATTAGATGCGTGTTTGGGTCCATTTAAGGTCCGATAGACGGATCCAAGCACGCAAGGATCTAAAAATGTATGTTCACACGGACTCAACATGCCATGTGAACATACCCTAACGTGGGAACGGCCACCCAACCAACTGCAGCCGTTCTGGGAAAAGCCAGTCCATAATGGCTGGGCATCAGCTGTACTAGGTACAGGTGTCAACAACCTAATGTTGCTAACTGACAATAACTGGCTTTCCCCACTGAGACCAGGCCCTCGGTGACATGTTCCTAGTAGGTGCCCTGCTGTACGGCACCTAGTGGCAGCACCATGCGACCGCCTAAGGTTGCTCTGCCACACCTACAATACCGCCATATAGGGACCACACAGTGCTCAGACACCAGATCAGGTCACCATCACATACTGAAACAGCAATGATCCAACACAGAAGAAAAATAATCCTTGACATCCAGGGACTCAAAGGAAACATCTTATCTGATGAGTTGTTCTTCTCCAACCAACTAAGACTGTCATGATGACTTCTCTCGACCACAACTCATCCCTGCAGAATTTAACGCACAAACATCTTAGACTTCTCACTTTATCAGCACTTCCCTACCAATTCCTAACTCTGAGCTCCCCTTATAAAGTAAGAAGGAAGTAATGTTGCCATCATTAAGTAGGTAGGTATAAAGACCCCCAGTAGGTATGTAAATAGGACCACTCTACGTACTTATAATAGCCCCTACAGGTAGATAGGTATAAACGCCCCCTTTAGGCAGGTATACAGTCATCTGTTGATATGTAAGTATATGTGCCCCCTGTAGGTAGATGTACAGCCCCCTGTAGGTAGTTATACAGCCCCCTGTAAGTAGGTATACAGCCCCCTGTAGGCAGGTATACAGTCATCTGTAGATATAAAGCTACCTGTAGGTAGGTACACAAGCCCTTGCAGGTAGGCACACAGCCCATTGTAGGTAGGTACACAGCCCCCTGTAGGTCTATAGCCACCTTATAGGTAGGTACAAAGCTCCATGTAGGTAGGTACACAGCCCCCTGTAGGTATATAGCCCCTGTAGGTAGGTACATAGACCTTTTTAGATATACAGCTCCCTATAGGTAGCTATACAGCCCCCTGTAGGTAAGTACACAACAGCCCCCTGTAAATATGTAGCCCCCTATAGGTAGGTACACAGCCCACTGTAGGTAGATGTGGTCCCTCTGAAAAAAAACAAAAAACGCTACTCACCTCTCCATGCTCTCCGAAGAGGAGCTGGCTCCGGGAGCTAGTTTCATCACGCCACCTATGTCAGAACGTTGCTCCCAGCTTCTGCTAGACCGGAAAGCCTACAGGCTTGCGGTCTAGGAGAAACAGCGGTACAGGAGGCGTGATCTCGCCTCCTGCGCTCCTTAAAGACCCAGCAGGTCCGGGCCTGCAGCAGTGGGTGATTTACACCACTGAGCAGAGTAAGTGACTGCCTGGGAGTGCCCCCCTGTGCTCATGGGGCCAGCGGGCAGTCGCCTACTCTGCCCAATGGAAAACATGGCCCTGCCTACTCAACAGATAAACCTCCCTGACAAGGGAGCCCCAACCCTATGGAGGATATTCCTAGCCTAAATGAGAAATAAAGCGTGTCTCCTAAAAGAGATTCACAAACAGAAGAAGTGAAAAAAGACACAAAACAAATAGCAACCAATGAATTTTGCCATTTCTATGTATCCTGCTCATCAGGATGCTACAGCTAAAGATGTGTCTAGTTAATATATCCTCCTGAGGAGTAGATAAAAAGCACCCTTTAGGTATAAGAACGTCCATATTCCCATTTGTAGCTAGAACCAGGGGTGTGACTAGAGAAGCCTGGGTCTCATAGCAAACTTTTGGATGGGGCCCTATGCCGAATACCTCACCAGAAATATCACCATCATACTGCTACCACACAAATCCCCCTATACCAAGACCAACATTACCAAACATTACCAATTTTGCTACTACATAATAACCTGATTACAATGCCAGAACATGACCACAGTTTACCACCACATAGTAACTGAATAATACCCCTACACTACTACTGAATAAAGATCAGTATGCAAAGACCAATATTACTGCCATAGTGACCATATTGTGGTATATACCAGTGTACTTAGGTGTCCTACAGACTGTATGTTACCACCATACAGTGACCATATAGTACTATATACCAGTGTACACAGCCTCTGCAGACATAAGTGATTACATTGCAGTTACGTCTTGTGACTCACATGTGACGTTTCTCTGACGAGTCGTTGACTTTCCCTTTTCTTCTGCATTTGGTATAGACCGCCATGACGACTTCTTCCGGCCACCACTCGCCTCTGCAGATTTAGACACAAATATCTTAGAATCTTCACTTTTCCAGCACCTCCCTCACTGTCCCCCACCTTTGTACGAACTTCCCAGGGGTGGGATAGTGGGTACAGGCCATAGTTGAGCCCAGTCCCCTAGAGGGGGGGAAAAAACCCTGTTTTTACCCCTGCAGTTTTTAAGCTAGGCCTGTACCCCTCAAATCATGTTACCGGTTTAGACCCCAATAGATATTTTTGGTAGGCCCCTAGGTAGGTGGTTGGTAGGCTCAAAAGAGGTAGGTAGGAGCATTAGGCCACAGGAAGGTGGTAGATTGGTATGGGATCGTAGTTAGGCCACAGACAGGTAGACAGGTCACAGTTAGGTAGGTAGGCTACAAGTAGGTAGATAGATTGGCCCTAGGTAGGCAGTAGTTAGTCCCCAGTTAGGTAGGCTGTAGGGAAGGCCCCAGGTAGCCAAGTAGGCTGTTGCTAGGCCCCAGGTAGCTAGGGGGCGAGGGGGGTCACAGGAGGTGTAGAGGGTCTCAAGTACTGGTAAGTAGGCTATAATGGGCCCCATGGGTTTAATGAAATAATGATAAACATTTTTGGAGCTGACTTGATTGCTGCAGGTTTTCCCCACCGGGTTTACCCATTGCTCAGTTCATTTCTGCATGGACCCAAACCCAGTCGCAGGATTTCTTGAGCAAAAAAAAGTATAGGTTCCAGCAATATGAAAAAAATGATGAGCTTTTTTAAAAAAAAAATATCATGAGGGGTATAAAAAAACAAGGTAAATGGGGGGGGGGGGGGCATATAGGTAGGCAGGGTTTAGGTAGGCTATAGGGGCCCATGTAGGTATGGAGGCAGAGTTTAGGTAGGCTATATGGGGCCCATGTACAGTAGGTAGGCAAGGTTTAAGTATGGTTAGGGGGCCCCTAAAATAGGAAAAGGGTTTGATTTGGCTATAGGGGCCCATACAGGTAGGAAGGCAGGGTTTAGGTAGATATAGGGGCCCATACATGTAGAGGCACATGGTGATTATTATTACCATTTTGGGGGGCTATAGTGGGGGGGTTTGTTAGAGGTAGGGAAATTTGGGGGAAAAATTTCTGGAAAAAGTGAGGAGTTTGCTAAATTCTACAGTGAAGAGTCATGGTAGTCTGGGCCAGATTGAGAAAAAAAGGGAAAGAGAACAACTCATCAGATACATCTCCTGTGAGTTACTGGATGTAACTTTACTGTAATCACTTATATTTGTGCAGAGTGCCTGTATAAAAAACTGGACTACCATGTACTGTTGATCACTGTTTTGTGGATATTGGTCATAGTATAAGGTTTATATTCATTTGGTATGGGTTTTTATTCAGTAACTGGGGGTTTTTTGATTTTTTTCATGGTGTGGCATTTGTAATTTGGCTTTATGTGATGGGTATGTGGCGTCATTACGGATTGGGGGATTTTATTTCTGTTATCACTTTTTTTTGCGAGTGCCTGTGTACAACTGGTATTTACCATTGTATGGTCACTGTATTGCAGTAATATTGGTTGTAGTATATGGTTTTTTATTCAGAAATGGGGGGGTGTATTATTAGTAACTGTGGGGTGGTGTTTTTTGTGTTCATGGTGTTGCGTAGATTCGGTCACATGTAATGGTGTATGTGGGTCATTATTCGTCACTTTATTTGGGTGATTGGGTCATGGTTTTGTCGATTTTTGGTTGTTGTGGGATTATTGGTTTTCGCCTTGGGTTTTGGTTTTGTGCAGCAGTGTTATTTGGTACTTGTGTGACTATTCTTTAGTAGTTTTATATATAGAACTTTGTGCTATAGCTGTTTGTATATTCAGGCAGTGGTTAATGGTGATACAATGCATCATAACATGTTAAGGAGAGGAAGACATTTTTTCACCCTGCTCTGAGTGCAAATTAGCCTAGGAGCAGCTCTTGTCATATCACTATCAATATTTTTCAAAAATTCTAAATCCACTAGGCCTTTTAATAGTCTGCTAAAAATTTTTATTTTCAGGGCAGGAAGTGTCAGTCTATTCATTATCAGCACAGGAAAGGTTTGGGCTTTTCTCCACAGCATGTTTTTTTTTTTTACTGATGGTTTTTGGATTTGAAAACCGTCTGTAAACCGACTGTCAACCTTTTACATGGATTTAAAGAGAACCTGTCACATAGGTTATACCCCCCTTGCTGAGGGGGCACAAGCAGTTCAACATGCTATTTCCCGCGCTGTTCCCTTATTCGTAAGGCAGCAGTTTTTAGGCATTTTTTCACCCAAAAATCTTATTCATGAGCAGGGTTTGCCCCCCTGCCCCCCAATGTAGCCCCAACCCCAAAATGACAGTTACTCACTCTGTTTCTACCCCTTTAAAGTAAATTGGTTTTATTTAGTTGGGTGGGGGGGGCTAGCCTCAGTCGGCGGGGATTGAAAAAAAAATTTACCTAATGACTCTTTTGGCTGAAAACCTCAGATTTGGGAAATTAAATACACAAAAACTACAGCATCTTACAGAAAAAGGGACACAGCGCGGAAACGCAGGTCTGACACTAGTTTTTTTTTGCCCTTGCAAGGGGGATAAAAAACCCATGTGAAGATTCCCTTTTAAAAAGAAAAATTTTTTTTTAACTAGAAAAAAAAAAAAATGTTTTAAATGATTCCCCGTAAAACTTATATTTGCAAAATGAAAGTCTATAATTTTTCGTGGCATAGGCCCCTTTTGGGACCTGTTACCCTTTGAATTTTTATTTAAAATTTTTTTAACTGTACAACAAAGCACACTAGATTTTTACTTATGTTTCCAGAAAATATAACACATATTTTAGTATAAAAGCAAAATACCCCCCGTATAAAAAAAAGTTTTTGGGCTAAAAAAAATTTCTTTTTCCTTTTTTTATACTATGTTTGGGAATTGTTTTTAGGCAGGCCATAAATTTTTTAAGTTTCTAAAAATGTTTTAGGTGTGGAGCTGTGAGCACAGAGCTGCTTTATACTGATTTCTACATACACGACTCTGGTCCTTATGAATGTACATCACCTTTGACTATCTGTGTATACTTTGCCATGCTTTGGTTAATCATTCCGTTTTAGTGAGTGCGTGGGTTTGATCATATTATCCATGTGAGCACTTTCTGTATGTGAGGCATTTGCAATGTACTGCTACTAAAGCTTTTACTGAGCTGTTCAACTAAGCAAAAAGTAAAATAAATATCGTCCTGTGTATATTATGCTGTCAACCATTGTTATTATTCTGTTCTCAGGTTACCGCGTAATGTCCAATAACACCTAGTGTTTCTAAATAACGGCTATTTTACTATGTGCTAAGCATACAGTAGAAACCCACATGTTTAAGGTATTTGGGTGTTTTTTATAAATTAAGGTATCACTTATTAGCTAATGGAACCGAAAGTGTAGTCTATGTCTGAATACTTTAAGGGCCTGGTGTTCTTTTCTACGCTGTTTCGCACTTTGCATGAGCGAAAGGAACACAGCAGAGAGGCTCATATTACAAAACGGTGTTCATAAAGTGGGTAAGCAATAGCAGCACAGGAGATGTTAACACACTAGTGTGTGTGTTTTCTCATAAAATGTCAAAGTAATATGTCTAAAATCAGGAACATGGACTTTTAAGGGAATACCTCAAATTTAAATACAACTTAAATTCTTCACAATTTTCCTACAAAAGAACATGGAACACAAATCAGAAGTTAAAGGTTAGACATTTTTACATTTCATATGAAAAAAGAAACACATTTAAAAATTGATGGCAGGAACATATCTCAAAAAAGTTGGTGCAGGGTTAATAAAAGGCTGGAAAAGTAAGTGGCAATAATGGAAAACAGCTGGATGATCAATTTTAATTTTAAAGGGGTTTTCTCGCTCAAAGTAAATCTAAAATGGGGGGAACATAAAAATAAGCACTTTTGAAATTGGTTTGCTTTACCTAAGTCATTAGTATAGCAGATAAAGCAAATTTGTGCATCTATAGTATTTCTGCTGCGCGGAGGGGGAACGCCCCCCTTTTCTGTGATTGGCTGACTGATATGTCATTTAAGATCTATCATTCAAAGAAGACATATATCAACACAATTCAGAAACACCACTGTCTTTTTTTCTGGACCAAAGCTCATTTCAAATGCACTGAGACAAAATTGGAAATAGTAAATAAAAATGTAAAATTATTACAAAAAAAACCCAGACATAATGTCCTGTAGACTCAGGGGGAAAGGCCCATTGAGCTTGTTATCCATGCGCAGTTCAAAATTAGTGCCTAACTTTGCATTTAGAAAAAAATTTTTGGTTGCCATCTGAAAAAAATTTTTTAAAAAAAAATGAGCAAGGTCCCACTGGTGTGGCAGTGATATAAAAAACCAACCCAAATATCGACACACTAAAAGAACTATGAAAGGCACATAGGAATTTTTGGAAAACTTTTTCTGCATCAGGATAATAAAAAAAATTTTTTGAGGTTCTTAGTTCAACTTTTGACAAAACTGCTTAACCCCCACCTCAATAAAAAAAAAAAAAGCAAGGGGACCCAATACAGTGGGACCCTACACAAAAATTTCCCCCATTAGGGCCCTGTTCAGACCCCGTGCAGGTGGGCGAATGCAAAAAAAAAAAAAAAAACCCAAAAAGGGGGAACCACCCCCCTCCCATACGAACAGTCTAGAAACAATATTTGATCTTTTTGGTTTTTTGCACTCTGCCCACCTGCACAGGTTTTTAAATCAATACGAGTGCCGTTTTGTGGAGCCTTCACTACCTGAAAATGTGGAGGCCCGAAAGTTTCCCAAGAGAGGGAACGTTAGTGTAGGTTCCACCTGTTTAAGGCCCCCGCTGATTGGTAGGTGGGCCCCTAACGTTTTGATCAAAAAAAGTGAACTAAGTAATATTGGTAGAGAAATGTTTTCCAAAAATTTCTATGTGCGGGGCCCTTTTTATTTCTTTTTGTGTTCTTGATGTTTAATTAAATTTTATTTAGCTTTGGTAGGGGAAGGAAGATGAAGTACAGGTAGAAGGTCAGAGCATGAGGTAGGTAGAAGTAAAAAGCCAGGAACTAGAAAGTCAGTATATACTGCAGTAGATACAGAAACATTAGAGTTTAACCTGTCTATGATATCGTAGCTTTTCATGTTATCAATCTTAGATCATGCGTTCTAATGGAAATCTATTGCTTAGGCGGTAGAGTATGCAAGAGGGGTACTTAAATAAAAGGTTTTGATTACATCATCACAGAAAAACAATGAGGCATAGTCATAAAGCCCAGAACATCAGGGGTTACAAATAAACTGGTAGCACCCCCTGAGTGTGGTTGGTCAACAGAGAGAGAGAGACGCCCACAAATACAAGAAGCGACCCCGAACTTCAATTGTATTTGTAGAGAAGACCTCGATAGGTATCCTGCTATTTTAACCCCTTACCGCCGGAGCCAGTTTTGGCCTCTCTGACAGAGCCCCATTTTTGAAATCTGTCATGTGTCACTTTATGTGAGAATAACTTTTTGAAAATTTAAAAAAAACCCATCCCCCTGTTTTTCAAAGGGGAATTGTTTTTCTCGTGAACATTTTACTTTTTGATAGTAGAAATTTTGGTCCAAAAAATGCTTGTTTTTTGTGAAAAATATCAAAAATCGTGTTTTGGAAAAAAAATTTAAAATTTTACCAATTTTAAAAAAAATTCCAAAAATTTTCTGCATGTAAGACAGATAGTTATTCCACTCAAAAATGTTTATAACTAAAACTCTACCATATGTTCTTTAGTTTGGCCTAATTTTATAAAAATTCTTTTTTTTTTTTTTTTTTTTTTTTTTTTTTTTTTTTTTTAGACATTTGGGGGCTTAGAAATTTAGTGTAAATTTTTTTAAATTTTCAACAAAATTTTGCCAAAACCATTTTTTAGGGACCAGTCCCGTTCTAAACCCTGACTTTATTTACCTGTATTTTTAGATACCCCCCAAAAAAATGACCCATCTAAGAAAAAAAAAACACCCCTTAAAGTATTCAAAACGGCCATTTAGGAAAATTTTTTAAACCCCTTAGGTGGTTTCACAGGAATTAAACAAAGTGGAATGAAGTTTCAAAATTTTTTCTTTTTTTTTTTTAGATTTTCAAAATTTTTTTATGCATTATTCACAAGAATAGGTAAATGTGATCAGGGAAATGCAATTAAATTTTTGAAATTCCCCAGATTCTGCCGTTTTCGAGATATCCATATGTGGCCCCAGGCATTTTTGGCTCAACCCCAAGCCCCCGAATGGAGGGGCCCTACTGGACTCTGGGGGTTATTTTCATTACATTTTATTTAGGGGCCATTTCGTTTTGCGGAAACCCTAAGGGGCTAAAATTAATAAACCCCCCAAAAAAAATTTCCCCCAAAATTTGGGAAAAACACCCCCCTTTAAAAGGAATATATCCCGGGGGGGGGTTTTAAGTGGGGCAAAATCCTCCCCCACAGGTTGTCAAAAAAATTTTTTTTGCGTTGGGCCCTGTAAAAATTTTTAAAAAAAAAAAATTTTTTTTTTTTCCCAATAATTGCAATTTTGGGTTGAAAATTTAAAATTTTTACAAAAGGAAACCCCGGGGGTAAAAAAACACCCCAAAACCTTTTCCCGCAATTTCTTCCAATTTCAGCAAAAACCCCAAAACATGTGGGGGGAAAAAACTGTTTTTGGGGGGCGCATGGCAGGGGGTATAAGGGAGGGAGTGTTACTTGGTTTTTGGGAACGCGGGAATTTTGGGGGGGGGGGGGCCGTGTCGAAATTTGAAAAGGGCCCCCAAAGGAGCGGGAACAGGGGGAAACCTTCCAGAAGTCACCCTTTTTGGGATTCAGAAATGCCTCATAGATCTAACTAGGGGTGAAATTGGCTTTTTTGGGTGCACAGGGGTTTCCAAAATTTTTTTTTTTTTTTGCATTGGGCTATGAAAATGAGGGGAAAAAACGCATTTCCCCCCCATTGTTTTTTGGGCCCTTTCCAATTTTTAAATACAAAAATTTCCCGCCGTGAAAGGGTAAAAAATAAATGGGAAATTAATCTTTACTATGGGGGTTCCGGGGGGGGTTACAATTTGCAAAGAATAAAATTTTTATATAGTTTTTTTATTTTTTTTTTTTTAAATTAAATATTACACAATAAAAATTTTGGTCTAAAAAAAAAATTTATTTTTTTAATTGTTGTCCTTTCCCTTGATACCAAAAAACGTTTTCATTTTTCTGTATAGGGACCCGATTTGGGGTGCTTGTTTGTTTTGGGATGAGTTGATTTTTTTTAATTAGTACCATTATGGGGGGGGCCCATTTGGGGGGCCCCCTTTTGATCACTTTTTTTTAAAAGGTTTTTGTGAGGCATTTTGAACAAAATAAAAAGAAATTCTGGTAGTGTTTTTTTATTTTTATTTTTTAAAAAGGGGGGGGGGGGAAACCCGTGAAAGTAAAAGCTGAAATCCCAAGTTTTACTCACAGGCCCAAATTAAAAGTTAAAAAGGCAAAAAATACCCAAAATTTTTTATTTTTTTTTTTATTTTTTAAAAAACTTTTTAAAAAAAAAACAAATTAAAAACCCCCAAAATTTTTTTTTTTCCCAAAAAAAAAAACCAAAACCTTTTTTTCTTTTTTTTCGGCAAAGTTTTGAAAAAAAGGGCCAAAAACAACCCCCCCAAAACTTTTTTTATTTTTCTTTTTTTTTAGGGGGAGTGGTAGGGGGGCTTTTTTTTTCCCGGGGAAGGGTTTGTTAAAACTTTTTTAAATTGGTATCATTTTTGGGGGACTAGATTTTTTGGGGATCAGTTTTTTAAAAAAATCCTTTTTTTTTTTTTTGGAAGGAGGGGGGGAAAAAAAATATACGGAAAAAATTTTAGTAGTTTTTTTTTAATTTTTTTTTTTTTAAACACCCCCAACCCGCCTGCCCATTATTAAATTTTGAACCAAGGTTTTCCCTTTAAACCCTTCGGGGTTTTTACCGATATTTTTCCCGGGCGATACCCCCTTATTTTTTTTTAGTTTTTTTTAAATTTTGGGAAAGCCATTTTTTTTAAAAAAAAAAATTTAGTGTTTTTTTTGTTTTTAAAAATTTTTTTGTTTCGCTGTTTTTCCGGAGAGCCCAAACTTTTTTTTTTTTTCCGTATACAGAATGTGTAAGAACTTTTTTTTTTTGCGGGATAAAACTGACGTTTTAATTTTTTAAAACCCTTTTGGTTTTTAATATGAGTTTTTAAACGTTTTTTTCCCTTTTTTAATGTGCTGCAGGATGCAAAAAAAATCGAAATTTTCTGTAAATGTTTTTTTTTTTTGTTTTTTACGGCTTTCCACATTAGGGGTTTAAATTAAACATGAAAGATTTATAGGGTGGAAAAATCCCACGGGCGATCCCAAAAAATATGGGTTTTTTTTTTTTATTTTTGATTTTTTTTGGGGCGATTGGCGTTTGAAAAGGGGGAAAAGGGGCCCAGTGTATTTTTTGTTTTTTTTTAAAAATTTTTTGTTTGTTTTTACTTTTTTTTTTTTTTTTTAAAAATTTTTTTAAATTTTTCCCCCCCATGGGATTTTAACTGCAAATCCCCACGGGGGAAAAAATAAATTCTTTTAAAAGCTGTTTTGAAGAGGGGAGATCTGTGCACAGCGTTACTGCGGGTTGCAAAGGTCCCCCTTTGGCAATTTAGTGAAAAACCTTTCCCCACAATGCTTGTGGGCAGGGTTTGACGGTCCCCCAGATCCCCCCGGATGCTTTCCGACAGCACCCGGGGGACCCCGGTTTGGGGGAGGGGCGAGGGGGGTTTCTGGCCCCCTGCCCGCCAAACCCTTTAGGCAGAGGGAGCTCCCCTCCGGGGCCTGCGGCTTATTATGGGCGGCCTTTGACGGGCTGCGGTAATGATGGCGTTTTCACCCCCCGGCCCCCGGGGGGAGCCACCCCGGCCCGGGGGTTTGATGGGGCAT
Organism: Phyllomedusa bahiana; assembly: GCA_025379985.1. Taxonomy (NCBI): domain Eukaryota; kingdom Metazoa; phylum Chordata; class Amphibia; order Anura; family Hylidae; genus Phyllomedusa; species Phyllomedusa bahiana. Next base: position 193,467 of record JAODAL010001115.1, on the reverse strand, counting down.
AAAGGGCCCGCGGAAAATTTCCCGCTTTTTTCCCCCTTTGCCGCGTTCGGGGGCCGGGCCCCGCCCGAAAGGCCCGCGCGACCCGCCAGGGCGTAGGGGATACGTCCATTTGGGGGAATCATTTCCCCCCCTAGGGCGAATGAAATACCCCCAATGTGGGGAAAAGGGGTTAAAGGGGGTTTGGCCAACCCCAAAACAGGCTTATACAAAAATTTTGGGTTAGGGTTTATCCTTAACTTTCTTTTTTGGGGGAAAAAAATTTTTGGGGGGGCTCAAAAGGGACATATACATGAAAATGTAGAAGAATCAAAAATTAAAAATTTATCCCCCAGAAATTTTTTTAAACAAAGGGAAAGAAGTTGTAAAACCAACCGGATCTGCTTTTTATGAAGATTGAGAAAATTTGGATAGCGGGGGGGGGCCTGTGGGGGGGGTTGGGGTTTGTGTTTTAGACTTTGCGGGGGTTTTTGACAATCTCCATCATAAGCGTTTGTTAGGAAAATTTTAGAATCCTTTGGGGTTTTAAGAAAAAAGCAGTGTGAAATTTGGGAATTAAAAAAACCTTGGCTGCTGGATCGTACTCAAGAGTAGTGGAAAATTTGGACCCTTACTTTTAGTTGCCCCCCAGTTATGAGTGGTGCCCACAGGTCGTATTGGGTCCCTCTTATTTAATGTTTTTTTTCATTATAAAGTAAAGGGGGAATAATGGGCACGGTTTCAATATTTTCCCAATGAAAAACCAAGCTATGCAGGGTAGGGGAAAAATAAATTTGGATGTTTGCCATAAATTGCAAGCAAAATTTAAACACAATGATTTGCTTGGGCACCCCAACTTGGCAAATGAGGGTTCAATTTGGATAAATTTTGGGGTTTTTTCTTCATTTTGGGTAAAAAAAATCTGCGGGGCCTTCAAAATGCCCAAGGGGGGAAGAAAAACGGGAGAATCACTTGTTGAGACAGATCTGGGCGTTCTTGTAGATCATAAACTACAGAACAGCATTCAGTGTCCATCAGCTGCCTCTAATTCAAGTAGGATATTAGCCTGTATTAAAAGAGGCATGGACTCGCGGGACAAGGATGTAATTTTACCGCTGTATAAAACATTGGTGTGACCTCACTTAAAATATGCTGTTCAGTTCTGGGCTCCAGTTTATAGAAAAGACAAAATGGAGCTAGAGAGAGTGAAAAGACGAGCAACCAAATTTATAAGGGGAATGGAGCATCTTAGTTATGAGGAGAGGTTAGTAGAATTGAACTTATTTAGTCTTGAGAAAAGACAACTTTGGATGGACATGATTAATTTATATAAATATATAAATGTTCCCTACAAAAAGTATGGGGAAAAATTATTTCATGTAAAGCCCCCTCAAAAGATAAGGGGACATTCCCTTCAGCTAGAGAGAACAGGATTCAATCTCCAGAGGAGAAAAGCGTTCTTCACTTAAAAGCTGTAAATTTGTGGAATAGCTGCCCAAGGAGCTGGTCACAGCAGGAACAGTGGCGACGTTCAAGAAAGGCTTAGATAACTACCTGAAATGAAAGAATGTTAATACGTATGTAGCTATGTAAAATTCTGGATCCTGGCTGGTGGAGGCTCTGGGGTTAGAGCTGGGGTATCCCCTGGAGCAGATTGTTTCTTGCCTTGTGGGTTTCAGGACATTCACCAGTGGTGAGGCTGGGCTTAAAGTCCTTGTCTCCCTCCCTTCACCTACATTTTCCCCACCCTTGGTTAAACTTGATGGGCACATGTCTTTTTTCAACCGTACTAACTATGTAACTATTATCACAGTATTATACTGTATTGTTAGCACTGTTTGATATCTAACCATTGTCCTATTTATTTCTAGCATTATAAGCAACCATGAGTAGTGAACTAAATGTTCCAGTGGATCCCTCCACTCCCGCCACCTCTGAGCGCAGCAACAAAGGTATGGACTACCGAGACTGGGTTAGACGCAGCTATTTGGAACTGGTCACATCCAATCATCACTCAGTGCAGGCCTTATCCTGGAGGAAGTTATATCTTAGCCGAGCCAAATTAAAAGCCTCCAGCAGGACCTCCGCTTTGCTTTCTGGATTTGCTATGGTAAGCTTGCAAAATATTTTCATTTAGGCTTTTTTTTTACAGAATTGATTATAATGTAATGGGATATTCTAGAACTTAGAAATGACTTCTATGTTAATGGCCAAAGTGTACTTTTTTTTACATAAATTAGCTGTACATGGTTTTTAAAGAAACCTGTTGATATATTTTATTCAGAGAAATCTATCATCTTTCTCACCGTCCATCAACCTATGCTTCCCCTTCACCTGAGTATAGGGATTCTGTAAATGTTCATAAACCTATTCAGCCCTGCAAATATTCATTAGTGGTAATACAGTAAATAGAAGACAGGGAGGAAGGAAAGACGTGTGATGCTGGTACAGAATCTATATTTCTCTGTTTCCTTAATGATCTGTTCACACGGCAGAATCCGGCCAGCATTTTACACTTGGTTTTTGTTTTTTCCAACGGTTTTTCTCTTATTTTTGTGCCATGGTTTTTGAATTTCGGGCCATCCCATTCAATTGAACAGTACTATAATCCGCCGGTTTCAAGTGAAATATGGCGGATTATAGAACATGATCTAACTTTTTTGAGTCAGTTTTCATATGTTAAATTGGACCTCAGATAATCCGAGCTGTGTAGACTACAGCTCGGATTATCTGAGGTCCATGGGCATGATTTAGAGTCGGATTTCTGCAGATACTGAATATGCCTAGAAATCCGACAGTAAATTACTGTTCTATAGACCTAACCTAAGACTGCATGCTGGGAGAGGGATACAGGAAGTACAGGATAGCACTAGCATCAGAGGAGAAGGAGCCACCCCCATCCAATTAGTAGCAAAATGTTTGTATTTCCAAAGGGCATACAGAGGATGATTTAAAGAAAAAAAAAAGCATGAAGACACAGACTTGTCACAATTCCGTACCTTCGATTGTATTCCTAAAAAAGGAAGAAAAGATAATTAGACACTCTTAATAGAAAGTTGGGGACCAAACCTGTTGATCACTTGGATTTCCGCAACAAAACCATAACCACTGCAGAACAAGAAACATCCCCAAACAAGAAAGAAAGGAAATTTGCATAATTCCCCTTTCCTTTTCCCCCAAATTTGTTTCTCTGTAGTACAGTAGAGTTCCTATTAGTATGAATGCCCACTGTTGGATGTTTTGGTCAAATTAAATCACTACAACACTATATTATATTACATATTGTGATACAGAGAACTTTAATTTCACATTGGCAAGTACTAAATCTTAAAGTTTGCTGCATCATAGCATGTAACATTAAGGGCGACATGTATGAATGGGGCTGTGCCAGAAGTCTCACATCTTTTCGGCCCGAAAACTAGCGCAGCCCCATTAACTTCAATATCAGGCACATTACAGAGCCCCTTTTGTAATGCGCTTGAGATCTGGGGATGGGGTTCTGGAGGCGTTTTGCACTACAACCGTACGAAGCTACACATTTATAGCTTCAGTATGGCAAATCCAGGCGCATTACTGCTGGAACAGGTAGAGCACTTTAAAAGTGGTTTACCTGAGTCAGAATTGTCGCTTTCTAACTAGAATGCACTAAATTTATGACCCGCAGTAGAACAGGTTCATAGATTCAGGTGCATTCTACGCTACAAATGCGTGCAATAAATGGTGCCTGGGCACCAAAAATCATACCTTTCACCCTAAATGTCTTATTATAGTAAGCTTCATCTGTAAAAATAGACAAATACAAAATTATTAAAATGCCTTATATGTCAATGGAAGATATTTTACTTCTGAGAGTAGATAACATTTGTTATTTTCCTTCCTTAATAAATATGATCAGATAAAAATGTCATCACTTCTGTGTTAAGATCATATAATTGACACTGCAGTCAGTAGGAAGAGCATTTTATGAGTCAGTAGAAATGTTGTACATTTTCTTCTCGTCTGCAGATTTACAATGTCTTTCAAAACCCCATCAATATATTTGCTATTTTAGACGCAGAAATAATTGTGGTTTTGAGTCTTGGACTGAAGACAATGTTTCATTTTTCTCACTAAATAAGGACAATTTTATTGTCTTGGAGATTTGTCTTTGAAGCTTGACGGAGCGTCATGGATTCTGAAAAGAATTTTGAGATGATCAATTTAATATTGTGACAACCTGCTAAAAAACAGGCTTTTATGTTACTGGGCTGCCATAATAATTCAAACTTATGAAATAAATGATTTCCAAAGCAAATGAGTCATAGAAATTTCTAGTCATTGTGTGATAGATTTCTAATTCCACCATACGTTCAAGCATTTTTAGGCAGTGATGATATATAAATGTCTACTTCCACCATACATTCAAGCTTTTATAGGTGTTGGTGATATATAAATACTAATGGATAATACAATTTATATATGTTAGATAGAAGCGAAAGCTCCAACAAATAATTGTTTAGGAGAAAAAAAAAAAACAGAAGCATTTTTAATTGTTTTGTATATGAGAAAAGGTAACAGTCATCCATTTTTTTTTTTTTTTTGCAATAAAGTACATAGGTAAGTGTTTTTAGGAAAATAGGATTAAATGTTAGGATTTTGACAGATTTTTGCTAAACTTAAAAAAAAAATAAAAAATTATAACAATAAAATTTTTCTTTTTAATACCAAAATCATAGATGATTTGCAAGATAAATATCATATATGATTTCGGAGTTCTATAAGGTCTGATCCATTGCGCTTGGGGACCAATACAGTCGTTCAGAAAACATGAAACTGCACATAAATAATCACAAATCAGATCACATAGAGAATATAGGATCCATTTATATTTGCAAAATTAGATTCTACCGCCTCGGACTTAATGGGAATAGTTAGGCAATCAATGGAGCCCTGGCTGCTACCCCTCCCCCACCTCTTGAGGTGATGGCGCAAACCCTGAGATTGGCTGCCCAACCCTCCACTGAAAAAAAAGCGGCCCTGGAGCACAAAACAAACTACAATGGTATTCAGCTCACTGCCAAAATAATCCAGGGATCTACCAAACATGTGTCTAAAACAATAGTTCATCAAATCATACTGCATATGGGGATCCGAAGCAAACAAATGGTCGTTGCACATCTGATTAAGAAGTTGCATTGGCAGAAAATATATTTTTTTACACAGCACAGCTTCTGAAGGTTGGCAACATACACCGATTAACATGGGTTTGTTTCTCTGATGAGTCTAGTTTTCAGTATCTACTGGCATGGATAATTACATGTGGGTATAGGCGATAAAACATCAGCTGACGAGCAATTGTCCTGCACACTAATTTCTGGAAAGTAAGCAAGCTATGTGGTGGCTGGATTGTATTATGTTTGAGGTTTGTTTTGATGGACATTCCTGGACATTTCGTTCCATGTTGAAGGCATTCTCATCAAGAGTTAGGTTTTGAATCCATTCTTGCAATCTCGCGAACAACCATACTGCTGCTGTCTTCCTGGGGGTAAGTGGGATTGTCATCCAGTCAAGGACTAACGCAACATATACTTGGCTAGAAATGTCAATCTTTGGTTGGAAGAGCATGACCAAGACTTAAAAGTACTACCCTGACCCCTTAATTCCTTAGACTCTAACCCAAATGAGCCTCCTTGGGACCACCTTGATCGTTGTGTTCCGCGCTTACGACACCTCAGCAGCCTGTGCGATGCTAGTACAGCAGCTCCACATACCTGTGTATCATCCTACCAGGACCATTATGGGAGTTCACTCCCAACGAGGTCTAGAAGCTCAAGTCAGTGCTGCAATAAACGGGTGGTATCTCTGGATAATTTGATACTCTCGGTTTAATAAATGTGACTTCCTTTCAATTCTCCATTCACCTTTTATATAATCCACCCTCAAAAAATTGATTGCTGCCACTAAAAATTGATTTACACAATATAATCTAACAAATATGTGATGGAAAATGTTATAGTAAGTAAATACCTGGAGAAGAAAAATATAAAATCCCAAATGTAATGTTATTTTTGGATTATGTGTTTTTATTGGAAGGAGACAGGATTTTGCATTCCTGGTTGTTTCAAGTTTTTTGGAACATAGTATCTTTCAAAATAAAATGCCAGTGTACTGGTGGGAAAAAGGTTCTTTCACATTTGAAAAATGTCTCAAGCTGGTTTAGCTAAATAATGACTAAATGTTACAATTGCCTTAAATGACGTCCTGCTGAGCCATGTTTGATTATTTTTGTATTCTATATGGCCTCTCTCTACATATATTAAATATGCTGAATTGTTTCCCACTATTTTGGATTAGTGTTGAAAGCGATTGTTATCGACATAGTGATTCGGCAAAGGTTTTTATGGTGATCGAAATTTTCCATGATCATGCGATATATAAGGTTAAATTCTGGGCATCATATATTAAGATCGCGCCACTTTTTCGGCACTTCTGGTAATTTTTTTGGGCGGCTAGCAAATGAGATTACAGAATAGAGCACAGGGTTGTGAGTTTGAGATGTGTGTGCGACGTTCATGACTGGGTTGTTGTATGGTTTGTCGATTGGCTGTGAAGGAAACAAAATCACATGTAACACTCATTTTTACATTAGAACAGCGTTTCAGCCTGTTTTCGCATGCCTCAGAGTCTCTCAGTGTATCTTAGGGAGGAGGTACCTGCGCTCTGCCTGTGGCCAAACATGCTCCATGCGAAATTAGTCTATTTCTGCTCAAGGAGAAAACCTTATCTTTTAGCTTGTTGATCCTTACAATTTAGTATAGATTTAGGAGGAAATTTTTTTGAACTTTTTATAGTAGTTAGTAGCTAGTGAATCTTTTCATAAGCTGCATTACCGCTGTTAATTTCACGGCGGTGGGACGAGGGGGAGTGAGGGGCCCCCGGGGGCAGGTAACTCATCAGACAAGCTCTATCGTTCATGTAAAGAACAATGGATCAAAGTTTCACCAAGACTACGTGTTATACATTGTAGTGGTATTATTTTTTTTTAACAGTTGTGTTTGCTATTGTAATTTTTTCTGGTATATTGGGCAGCCTGAACTCTATATTGGATTTATAAAACTTCAGTTTTAAGCTGAGTAACTGCAGAGTCTCTTTTGTTAGCTGCATAAAACATCCTATCTTTTTTTACACAGTATTACATTTCTGATAGGTGTTGCAATTGTAACCCTTTACACATGTGACTGTGGATTATATATCCACATATGCACTTAAATTTCAAAACAGCACATTCTTGTCAGTCGCAGCAGCAAGGTTGTTCTTGTTGCATAAAAATACCGGTGTATCGTACGGAAACTCATCAGTTATACGTTGTTTTATGACTGTTTGCGCAACCAGCATCTGTTCATTGACGCCCAAGCATCTCTCGTGAGACTATATCCTTTATAAAACAGCAGACCATATTCTATATTCTACAACAGGTGATTGAAAATGGTGCATAAAAAAAATACCGTTTTTTATATATGTCTAATACCATATTCAGTCTACCGTGTTTTTTGACTTTGGCACCACAGCCGACTGTTCATGTGGATTTCGAGCATATAACGTAAATCTTAAAACAGCACTAATTTAAGCTTATTATTCACCTATAAGGTGAATTGATGATATATATATGGTGCAAAAAAAGAATCCGTTTTATATATCAAAACATACAGTTACGTGGTTTTTTCGACTTTTGCGCCACCCCTGCATCTGTCATTGACGCCATGCCTCGCATCTTACGGGTAAATCTTTAGAAATCAGCAATTTCTATTCCTATTTTCAACATCAGGGTGAATTGAATGGTGCAAAAAATTTGTTAAAATTATCATGTTTTTATTTTTATTCATAACATATAACTGGTACGTGTTTTTTGACTTTTGTCGGCACCAACTGCATGTTCATTGACGCCCAGCGCATTCTACGTACAATCATTTTACAACGACCTAAAATTCTAATAATTGCACCCCAGTGAATGATTGAACAGGTGGGGCAAAAAATATCCGTTTATTATAATCAAAACATAAAGTTACGTGTTTTTTGTGACTTTTGCGCCACCCCAGCAACTGTTCATTGTCGCGACCAAGCATGTTACTACGGTAAAATTCTTAAACTGACAGTCAATTCTCTATATTTTTTCGACATGGTAACTAAGAGTTTGATTTGAAAAGGTGCAAAAAATTACAAGTTTATGTATAGTCCAAGAAACATAATCAGTTTACGTTTGTTTTTTTGACTTTTGCGCACCCCAGCACTGTTCTTTGACGCAGCATCTACGTAAACCTTAAAACAGCAATTCTATATTCACCACAGGTGAAATTGAAAGGTGCAAAAAGATAACGTTTTATTATTTCAAATAACATTTCAAGTTCAGTGTTTTTTGGATACTCTTTTGGCACCCCGCACTGTTCATTGACGGCAGATCTACGTAAATTCTTTCAATCACTGCAATTCTTATTATTCACCAAAAGTTGTGTGAATTGAATGGTGCAAAAAATAAAATAACGTACTTTTATTATACCAAAACATGAACTGATAGTGTTTTTCTGGACTTTTAGCCCAGTCCAGATTTGTTGATAGACACCTTGCAGTTAAATTTGAATCCAGCAATTTTGTGATTTTTGATTAGAGGGTATTTAGAGAATAGCTCGTGATTTGCACCGTCTTTTTTAATAAGAGACTTTCCAAAAACTATTTATACCTTCTCAAAATTTTTATATTTCTGATTCATTAGCGAGCGAAAATGCCAGGTGGCTAATCGAGCAAAGATCGGGGGGTAGCACATGGAGGGGCTTAGAGGTGGACGTGAGGAGAAGGTGCTCATTCCAGTGAATGGCAGACAACAAGCAATTGACCTGCGGATCGTCCAGTTGGCAGGACCGTCAGGCCTGTTTTTTCAATCGGGCGTTGGGTTGCAGGGCCCTGTGAGTATTTTAAGTTACTGATACATCGGTAGCGCTTCCTATAAATACTTAGTCCTCAATGGTGTTTAGATGGCTCCCTGCAATCTTGCGTCACTTACCTCCTCTGTGCCCTCGCAGTTCACGGCATCAAAATGGTCGTCATCAGCATTCCATTGCACAATTTTCCTCGTCCTCCTAACATTGTGAAGCTGCCCAAATGTCAACTCGTGTACACACCACTGGGATAATCATTGTCTGATGACCTTCTTTGTTGACAAAATAGCGGTTTCTCGGGGTCAGAAGGCATGAAATGTTAAATGATCAATGAGTGTCTATGAGTTTAGTCTGCTCTGAACGCCCAGTTACTGTTGCATCTGAGGGAGGTGAGCAGGAGAGCCGCGTCATCGGCAAAAAATCTTCTCCCGGCCGCACGGGGTGGGGGGGTTTTTTTTTCGGCAACGCCTTGCAGTGTATTGGCCCCCTGTGCTTCCGTTGCGCCGCTGCTGTCTGGATGCATGTAAAGGTTTGAGTCTTTTGATTTCTTTTTTTATTTTTTTTTTTTTTAAGTTCTTTTTTATGTGTTTTATTTTTTTTATTATTGTTTCTTCTTTATGGGTTTTTTATAATGTCATTTTGTTTTTTATTTTTTGTATTTTTAGTGTTTTTTATTTTGATTATGCGTTTTATTGGTTTTGTTTTTTACTTATGTTTGTTTTTTTACCATATGAGGTTTGAATTTTTGATAGAAATTTGTCATGTTTTTTTTGTTTTTTATTACTATTTTTATAGTTTAGCTATATTATTTCATTTTTTTAATTTGTGTGTATTTGGATATTTTTATATTATTTAATTATTTTTTTTAATTTCTTTTATTTTTTTTCGATTTAATAAATTTTTTTAATTTTTAATTATATTCTTTATTATTATTCCTTTTTATATTTTTTTTTTTTTTTTATTTGTTTTTTTTTTCTTATTTATTATAATTATTTTTTTTTATATCATTTTTTTATTATATTATTATATTTATTATAAAATATTATTAATATTTAAATTTTTTTGTTTTTTAATTTTATTTTTTTTTTTTTTTTCTTTTTTTTTTATTTTTTTTTTTTCTTTTATTCTTCTTTTATTTATTTTTTTTATGGAATATATATTATATATTTCTAATTTAATATATATTATATATATATATTAATTATTTTTTTATAAATATTATATATATATAAAATATAAAAGTATAAATATATATTATAAATTATTTTTATTACATTAATATTAAATATATTATTTTATTTTTTTATCCACATAAAATATTTATATTATTTTATAATACTAAAATATATATATAAAAAAAATTAAAATAAATAAAAATATTTTATATATTTATATTTTATATCTTATTAAATACTTTATATATAATATTATATATATATTTATAAATATAAGAAATATATTTATATAATTTATTATATAACAATAATTTTTTTATTAATTATAATATATTTTATAATTATTTCTTTTATATTATCTTTATCTATTTTAATATATTAATAATATATATAAAATATTATATTAATTTATAGGAATATATTAACTATATATAAATTGGGTATATAATTATATTTATATTAGATAATATATTTTTTTTTATATATATTAAATAAAGAAAGATATAAACTATATTATATAAAATATATTATATAAAATAATATTATTTTTATTTGTAATGAAATTATATAATATATTTTATTTTTTATATATTAAATTATTTTAATAATATACCTATTTATAATATTAGTGTGGATATAGTTATTATTTATATTGTTTCATTGTATCGGGGATAAAGATAATAAAATATAACTAATTTATATAAATAGTTATTTAAAATTAATAATTATGTCCCTAAACATTTAATTATCATATTATTTAAATATTATAAATAATTATAATAAAAATAATATAAATAATTAATTATATATATTATTATTTCATAAAAATCTGTATATATAATATAAATAATATTATATATTGAAAAATAATATAATAAATATTCAATTGTTATAAATATATATAAAATAAAATATATATAATATAGATGAAATCTATAGGCTACTTTATCATAATAAAACAATAAAAAAATAAAAAAAATAGAATATCCAAATAAAAATAAAAAAAATATTTAAAAAAAAAATAAAAATAGGAAAAAAAAAAAGAAAATGAAATAAAAAATAAATAAAAAGTAAGATAGTAATAAAAAAAAAAAAAGGAAAAAAAAAGATAAAAAAGTGAGAAGAGAGGTAACTGAGAGGATAAATGAATACACTAAATAAAAAAAAAAAAAAAAAAAAAAAAAAAAAAAAAAAAAAAAAAAAAAAAGAAAAAAAAAATAAAAAAACACAAAAACAAAAAAAAAAATAAAAAATAAAGAAGAACAAAAAAAAAAAAAAAAAAAAAAAAAAAAAAAAAAAAAAAAAAAGTAAAGAACAAGTAATAGAAAAGATTTAAAAAAAAAAACAAGGAAAAAATTAATAAAAAAACAAAAAAAAAAAAAAAATAAAAAATCAATAAAAACAAAAAAAAAAAAAACAATTCAGATAAAACAAAAAAACAAAAAAAACAAACAAAAAAAAAAAAAAAAAAAAAAAAAAAATAAAAAAATAAAAAAAACAAAAAAATAAAAAAAAACAAAAAAAAAAATAAAAAATAAAAAACAAAAAAAAAAAAAAAAAAGACAAAAAAAGAAAAAAACAAAAAAAAAAAAGAAAAAAAAAAATAAAAAAAAATAAAAACAAATAAAGAAAAAAAAAAAAAAAAAAATATAATAAAAAAAAAAAAAAAAAAAATAAAAAAAAAAAAAAAAATAAAAAAAAAATAAAAAAAAAACCAAACCACAAAAAAAAAAAACAAACAGGAGGAAAAAAAAATAAAAAAACAGAAAAAAAGAAAAAAAAAAAATAATATGAACAGATAATAAAAAAAAAAAAAAATAAAAAAAAAAATTGAAAAAAAGAAAAAAAAATAAAAAAATAAAAAATAAAAACAAATAAAACAAAAAAACGAAAAGTCAGGACGACCAAGTCACCTGTGTTGATGATGATGATGATGACGGACATTGCGGATCCTATCCTGGGTCTTATTCCGCAGTAACAGGAATTTGCTTCGAGCTGCTTTCACTCAGTGGACGTAGGTGGAAGACGATGGTGGTAGTGTCAATACGGGTCCCGCCACACAAAATGGGAACAGGGGGCTCGGTATCAGCAGAAGTCCGCTGATAGGAATTCCCGCCAGCACTACAGGTCAGCGAATCCGCACGCTCCCCTGCTGTAACGGGGGGGGCCAACAAAAGGGTCCCAGGAACCTTCAAGCCTGGGCTTCTTTGTGCAAGCCTATGAGTTCCTACACCAGCGATGTCTGGTACATATTGCCGCCTTTTGCCGTAAACGCATATAATAGTGAGGCAAGACCATTAAGTGGTTAAGACCAACCACCAACTTGGTATCTAGTCAAAATGCAGGAACTGCATGAGTTGGTATTTGGACGGGGGTAACTCTTGGACAAAGAAAGGGCCCAGAATGCGACGCGGGGCATCTCAAACATCTGTCTCACCTCTGTCTACGACCTCTCCTCTCCTCCTCCGCACTCACCATAGCGTCTACTCAGCTGCCCATGTCTCTCAGAGTTCATGATCAGGGATCATGGCACCTTCCGCTTCAGCCTACAATCTGGGGTCGCACTGACCGTTTGTACCTACACCAGCACCAACACAGAGACCTTCCTTCCTTCCCCTTCTACTTCCGCCAGTTTGACGACCTGCACCGCAGTATATCAGCGGCCACGTTAGCAGCCAGGACTTCTGTCTTTCACATGGTTTGGGTGCTGAAGAAAACACATTTAACCCCTAATACACATCCATCACATATACGCCAACAATAAGCCGAATGTCGGCCATTGACCAGGCTTTTGGCCTTGGAAATGTTATGCACCTTTCCGTTTCCTGGTGGACACAGATGGGTTACGCCCACGTCTATGGCCCAATCGCTTTGCCCCCATATACAGTATGCAGAGCAGGCATTTCATTTGCCCGAAAGAATGAAAATATAGAAAAAGCCGTCCTGCCTGAGCCGAGCCACGTGTCATTCTAAAAATTAAAGCGCGTTTCTTGAATCTGTGTCCGGAAATAGTCCTTCTCACCACCGGACAAAATGGACTGAGTGAAGTCACCGGTTCAATGGCCGCTATATTCTCTGTGGCAGTCCACTGTGGGGAGCTGGGTAGTGGATGTCTCATAGGCGGAGTGATCGGTGGCTTCATAGGCTCGGCGCCATGCTCTTCTAAAACCGCTGGGATGGTGCAGGGCTCTTTCCCCCAAGGTAATCTAGCGGTGGCATCACGTGCCCAGTATGGGACAACCAGGCCCGGTGTTGAAAAGTAATCTCGCATTGTGAGAACAGTTCCACACCCAGCTGTCAGGAGCTTGTGGACGTCTCCTAAGCAAACGTTCGGACCGAGCGCTGGCTGGGTGACAAGAACCTTGTGCCTAGGCAAGATGGTGTGCGATAAGGAGCGGAAATCTGCTCGTGCCTAGCCTTTAAGATCGGATAGATGGAGCACTCATCATATCCCTGAACCTGGCATCTTTGTATTGAACCTGTGTCAGTCCAGAAAGTTCTACAAGAGCTACCCGGGTCTGGAAGCTCCTGTGTAAGTATGGCATCGAGGTGACTGAGTTCAGCACTTCCGACAGGTTCGCACCTGCTCTCGTCCCTGCCTTGGACATGCGTGGGTGCACAGCGTCAGCTCGGCCTCCCACAATCATGCGTATCATTGTTGGACGTGGTCATAACCGCTGGATAATTCCTCCCTCCTACATGCTCCAGCGTTTTGGTGGCAGAGACGCAATGCCATTACGCAAGTACACGATGAGTGACATGGCCTGACAAGCCTAGCGGTACATGGCACTCTCGGGACTTGGTGTTTGAATCCCTTCCGAGAGCGGGCGAGGCAGGTGAAAAAGAAGAGCTACTGCTCCATTCAGTAGCCAGTTTTGAAGAACGCACCCCCCAAAATGGTCTGTCGGGACTCAATGCCTGGTACAAGCTATGAGCATTGTGGTCGATAACTTAGTTCTGGTAAACGATCGTTTTGGACTCACTCTGAAACATCAGGTCCCGCCAGCGGGACGGGTGTGGAGAAAAAATACGGACAAGTATGCGGACTCATAGAGTCCTTTCTCTCACGTCTATATCCTATAAGACCCGACAGTTTACACAATTATCAATGATCTTCATTTAGGCCAAGTGGAGTGGTTCGGGGTCCACAGAGCTAGTGCAAGGTGGCGATCAGCATCTTCAGGGGGCAATCATCTAGGCAAGTCAGGGCTGTTGTTGATGAAGGCCTTGTGCGGAGAGCAGCGTGAGGAGGAGGATTAAACCGGTATTCATAGTACACCGATTTTTACCGATCTGCAGTCATCTGCCATTGGAAACGTTGGTTGCGACGTAATTTGTGGCAGAGGAAGGAAGATTTAGGTAGAATCAGTTTTGCTAGTGCCCCTCGACCAGAGGGCTTGGGGAAATACAAGGACTCCTTCTCTTCACATGAGTCCGCTTTGGATGCTTCCTCCATTTTCCTCCATAATGATCCTTGCATTAGGCTCATTCAGAATGAACAATTACAGGTTAATGAAGGTGGCCACCCCTCCTGGAATTCCCCGGTACAAATCAAAAAATCTGCACGGTCATTTCCACTCCCACCAAAACTAAGAGAGTTAAGATGAAGGGGAAATGGAGACCTTGCTGATTGATCAAACTGGAGGAAATCTGTTGAGTTCTGCGTGTCACGTTCCCTTATGTGTCTCTGGTGGTTGGAATCATACATAGCGACGTTGACAGCAAAGTAGGAGGAGTGCAAAGTAGGCGTTGCCGGCAGCTAGACTAGACAAGGTGCAGAAGCTAATGGGTGTCCTTGGAATCTTTGTTTTGACCACCTCTCCCAATCTCGCATGCCAATGCAGGGCACATAAACTTCCAACTCACAGTGATCAGCTCTACTTAAGATCAATGGTGCACAGTCTTTCTGCGATCTAACAACGCATGTTTTTTGCTGTAAGATGTGGTCCGGACCCAAATAGACTTCTAGGGTATCCAAAAATGGTGACGAATGCCCGAGATGGCTCGTCAGAGACCTAGAGGGTCGTTTGTCTTGCACAGCAGCACAGCGTTCATATCTGAGCGGACCTTCATAGGCACAGCTGGATCGGAATCCCATTACATGGACATACAGCCTCCAAGCGAGGCCTTTTCCCACAACAGATTGTGGATCGTTTGTCTTTCATTCAGTATGATATCATGAATGGACACTCATTGATGTTGTTGTGGGCCCCCATTCTGCCGAGGTTCACCGATTTTAGGTTGCCAGTCTAATCACATTCCTTTTCAAACAGAAATGGTCCTATTGAAAACGTTCTTTATTATTAAATTGATCTCATTTCTTTCTGCAATTCTTTTTTCTCTTTTCCCAATAGTAGTGTCATTTTGACTGGTTTATGTCTGTGGAGGAGACTGTAAAAGACAGCAAGGTTGTCATGACAACACCCGTATTCCAATTACTCACTTTCTATTGCTTAAGAAGTTTTCGCAAGATGTTCAATGGTTTTGAGGTCCATGTTGCTGTGAGATACCCAGCAAGTTTTCATGGTCCTTTGGAAACTCAGATATAATTGTCGAACTGGTAGTGGAATTTTTTCTCCTCACCAATTTTTTTAAATAGTGGCTGAGAAGTCATTAATTTATAATATTTTTTGGTGGTCCCATGGTGCTGTTGAGATACAGCTTTAATTATGCGCCTTTGGAACTCTAGATATGTGGATTCTTAAAGTGGCATTTCTCACCTACTCATATTTTTAATAGTGGCTGAGAATGTTACTATATTTTTAATTTTTTTGGGTCATGCAATGCGGCCTTTGAAATGCGCATATACTACGGTCCTATTATTAAAAATATATGTTGTTTATAACAGTCATTTGTTATTCACCAATTGAAACCAATGTGGTCATGGGTTCTTGCTTTGAATTTTTTGGGGGCAATTTTGCTTTTATGGACGATGCAGAAGTTTCTACAGGTCCTATTCATAAAAATTTGTTGTTTTTCTATCAAGAAATTTGTTCTTCACTAATTGAACAAACTGGGCTATAGGGTCATGCTTTGAACTTTTTGGGGGCCATTTTTGCTGTGACAATGCAGCATATATACTGAAAGGTCCTATTTCATATTAATTTATTGTTGTTCTTAAACAAGACATTTGTTCTTCTCAAAAGTAGTCAAGAGTGGCTCATGGGTGTTGGTGCTGTCAGATACATGGAATAGGTAGGACCTGTTAATGGGACACATATTGCAGAAATGACTTGATTTTGCAAAGATCACTTTAACTTAGCTATTGCAAATCCCTGTATGAGACAGAACCCATTTAAATACAATGAAAAAAAGAGAATCAAAGACATGGTGGGATTCCATCCTATTTAAAAATGTGATTTTCCTTGAATTAAAGTACTAAAAACTGCATGTATACAAAATAGCTGTTTAATAAAAGATTCCTCTGAATTGTACAAGGGAGGGGTAACAGGAAAACTTGAGTCACCCAGATGTAGGTTATTCAGAGGACATGGAGTATGGGGTGCACGAGACTGAGAACAAAAAGTACAGAGACCATTTCCTCCAGCACGTTGAGTAAAATGAGAAAAAGAATGCCAAGATAAAGGGGCCAACTGGGTGTAACAGGAGCGGTTAACCACAGTATTATCCAAAGTGAAGCTCAATTGCGTCTCCTCTACTCATACGAGCGGGGCATGCGCTACCCACAGGGTTATTGACTGTTGTTACAGTGGAAGGCTGGAGTTCTACACTTCCGCTATCCTCACTCTGCTTCAGCACGTCGCTTTTCGTGTTGCTGCGGTCATCAGGGCATTTTTAACTGCCGTGTTAATAGTTAGACGGACGCCAGCCTGGGCTTTCTACGACAAACCACTTGTAACTCGGCCTGGAGGTAATGCGGTGCCAAGGACAGGTATAGTCCAATGTCCAGTGAAACTATAAATGGTGGTTTGGAAGACTCCTTTTCCGGCACTTTTTAAATGTGGGGGTCATGCAGGTTTGCGGGGGGGCTCTGCTGTTGCCAAGGTCAGGTATAGTCATCTGTCCAGTGAACTCTAAATATGGTGGTTGAAAGACTCCTTGCTTACCGGGCACTTTATAAATGTTGGTGGTCATTGGCAGGTTTGGGGCTCTTGCTGTGGCCCAGGGACAGGTATAGTTCAATGTCCAGTGATGAAAACTAAAAGGGTGGTTGAAAGACTCCTTTTTCCGGAAGCCTTTTTTAATTGTGGGGGTCATGCAGGGTTGGGATCATGCTGTGGGCCAGGACAGGTATAGTCAATGTCAGGTGAAATTAAAATGGTGGTTGTGAATGCAACTCTCGCACCTTTTTACCGGCACTTTGTCTAAATGTGGGGGGTCATGAAGGTTCTGGGGGGTCATGCTGTGGCCCAGGACAGGTTAGTCAATGTCCAGTGAACTTACAAATGGTGGTTGAGACTCTCTTTTTGCGGCACTTTTTAAATGTGGGGGATTCATACAGGAGGTTTGGTGACTCTATGCTGCGTTTCCAGGACAGGATATTCAATGTCAGTTCATAGTAACCATGTTGGTTCACAATATCATACTGCGCTTTTGGCACTTTTTAATTTGTGGGTGATGCAGGGTTTTAAGGGTCAGGCTGTGGTACAAGACAGGGATAGTAAAATGGTCTGTGACCTTTTTTTTCTGTGATGTTTATAACACTAAGTGTGTCGACTAGAGTTAGCTCGTATCTATTTGACTGGATGTGGATGTTAATTTTAGCTGCTCCAGCTTGTATTGGGTGTATGTTGTATTATCAATAAGGTGTGTTGCTCTCCCATAGACTATAATGGTCCTTCGCGCATAATCGATGCTAACTAGCTCGAAAACGTGAAAAAAACCTATCTGATGAGCAGGCACGCCAAGACTAGGGACTATTCGATACATTATCGATGAGCCTCTACGCATATAATCGCTCAACACTATTTAGGATAATTCTTGATTTTAATCTCAATTTTCTTGGGTTTTTTTCTGGACAAGCTAAAATTACCAAGATAATTTTTTTAGCTTAAAGGAATTGCACACACATCAATTATTCAACATAAAGAATGTTTCGCTTGCTATTGGCCCCATAGTTTTCTATTTTTAGTTTTTTTTTATAACTTTTTAAAGTATTTGACATAATTTAGTGAAGGCTAGCTGTTCACTGCCCTAGTCAGTAGGCGTTCCTGCTTCTGACAGTGGTGTTGGGTACTGTGGTGCCCACATACATTGTGTCTGTGTGTTACCAATATAGACCAGTACACAGTTGAACAGTGGATATGTACTGCAATAAGAGGGTTTCATGGCATTGAGTGAAAACATTTAATGGAAAATTGAGACTGTGACTCCCAATATGTTGGTTAAAAACTTGATTAAAAGGAACTATGTACACTTAGTTTGATTCCACTTTTGCCAGCCCTACAATGCTAGCAGTCAGAGTATTTATGTTTCCAAGCGTTTGATGCAGTAACCTTTTTCTGTTAAGAATGCAGAGGTTTCAGAAAATTTAATGCAGTTTACAGTCAGAAACAGAGTCCTCCGGGGCTTATTTCGTTGAGCAGATGTATAGCTACCGCCACATGACAATTGATTTACGTTCGAACATATTCAAACACAATTGGTTAACTCATTTGTTGACAGGGATCACAGCGCTGGAAACAGTCATGTCTCGTCACTAGCTTGTGACTGTCCTCAGCGAGAGGGCGCGGACCTCTAGGACATTTCTGGTTTGCTCTTAGACAAGTATGGGTCAAATGGCGCCTCACCCCCCCCAATTTATAGGAAAAAATAATTTTTAAAAATTTCAAAATCCCCCTTTTTGCCTCTTTGTACAATTAGGAAAAAAATAATACACGTTACTCACATAATTGTTATCACTGCGGCAAACCCTATCTGTTTTTTAACAATATATCATCTATTCTCATCGTATGCTCAACACCATAATAGATCAATTTTTTTTGGGGTGGTTTTGGTCATTTTACATCCCAATCATACAAATTGTGGTAAAGTGATTCTGCATAAATGCTCACCATTGTATCCGCCTAAACAGATGGTGATCAATTATTTAAAAAGTACACATTTTACACAACAAAAACCTGCTCCCTCTACTCAAGTGGGATGAAAGCAGAAGTAAAAAGTTATTGGCTGAAAATTTAGAGTGCAAGATGTTTGGGATGTTTTTACAGTACTAAAACAGGATGAAAAACCGCCGAAGATGGTTTAGTTACTTGCCGGACTGAATCAATCACTGGCATGTACATCACAGGATAAGACTCATTTGTATTACCAAAGTGTGAACGCTGTAAAAAAAAAATAAAATAATCATACCTTCAAAACATAGAATCTAGTATGTTTTTTAACAACACTTGACCCCACATCTTGTAAAAAGGTTTTTTTTGCGATTCGTTTCCCCAGTATATTCTATGATACGGATCATTGACACATCATTAGAAAGTCCATCTTATGTACAACACAAAATACAAAAGCCATCATACGTTCTTCGTTGGTGTTATAATAAAAATAAAAATAAATTTGGTCTCGGGAAGGCGGGGTGGGAAAAAAAAATACAATAGAGGCATATTATTATTTCCGGGTGATAGGAAAGGGGTATAAAGGTGACTCCTCCTCCTGATTATCTCACTGCTTACTACTCTCGTGGTCCTGTATCAGAGAGACTGTTCATTTAATTCTAACATGATGACTAATCAGTCAATGCTGCTTCGCCCGTAGATCCCAGACAGCAGCACTCAAGCAGACATCCCATGTGTCATGTCCTCACGTCTCCCTCTTACATAGTCCATTGGAGACCATGTAATATTGAGAAAAGATAAGGGGGCGGCACTTGGTGGGATGAGTAGCAGCAGTAGATAAGGTCAGCCTGCTACTGTCTGCTGTGTGCTGCTCCGACCAAGTCACTGTTTTTCTTATCTAAACTGCGCCCCCCTTACCACTCATGGCACAAGATTGTCGCACCTAGGGCGATTCGCCACACCTCTGCCTACCAATCGTCCCAGCCTTTGGTCTCTCCTCTGCAAGGCTGGATAATCTATGTGTCACAAGGTTTTCTCTTTAATATGAAAAGAATCCTTACAGCTTGTCATGGAGCCACCCTTACAGTACTGTTCAAGTTCTTATTATATACTAATTTTGTCAACTTGTCTAATTTCACTAAGGACTATACCAACACTACTTTTAATATATATTGTATAAAGAAAATCATTTGGTAGACCAATAAACACAACGTGAAAACTCGGGTTTTGCTCTAGAGCATTGTCTCTTCAGGCTAAAGTCTTTACTAATTTTGCTTAAAGCCACGACTTCACATTCACACACAATGTCCCAGGCTTTATCTCACTCCCTGATATAACTATCATTCACTTCTTTGTGAAAACTATTTTCATGTCAGAATTATTACTTGTTTTGTTGAATTATTAAATTTACAGCTTCATCATACCAATGCGACACTTGTTTTGGGTAATAGGTCTGTAAAAAAGACATACATTCAAGTTGAACCAAGGATGGGTCCAAAGACACCAGAAAGAATGGCACTAAAAATGCCACTAAATTCCCTGACATATACACAAGTAGCCTCAAGAAGGGAAGATGTCTTTAGCATAAAATATAACTTTTAATAAATCCATTAAAAAGATACTATATTCTAAAAGAGTCACCTGCAGCAAATAATGCCCTAGAAAATGGCCACACATCAAAATAACAAAAAAGAAAAAAATAGGAGGAAAAAAAATACATACAATAGAGAGGAGAGAATGTGTATCACCTAGGATGGGAACTCTGGAAAAATTACTATAACAATACTAGCTACTCCTTAGAAAATAAGGAACGTAGTCGCCACCTGTCGTCTGGAAACTCTATCCCTACAGGCACTAATAAATGATCTCTAAAAAAAATCCTCAATACATTAGCACACGTCCACCAATTGTTTTCAAATCCTCTCAAATGACTCCAAGATCTCCTCAGGGGACCAATAAGATACAATGCAAAAAGGTAGGGTATTAATCAATAAATTGTAAGATGTATCACGTTACCAAAAAAATAGACATAGTGTTTAAAAAATGGTGTGATAAAAAATATACTTGCATTCTTCCTAGATCTAAATGCGTAGGCATTAGTTGATGCTACTAAAAAGATATTAGTATTCCAAAAAAAAGCACGAGAGTGTTGCAACTGACCTATGTATTCATATTTTTTCGTCTCCTATATATAGTTTTTTGTATTCTTTTTTTCAATCACTCTTATTTACTTTTTTTTTGATGTGTCCATTTTTTATTGGCAGTATTGGCTGCAAGTGATTCTTATTAGAATTTACGTTAAATTTTTTATGGATTTATTTTTAGTATTGTTTATGCTATGGACTCGTAATAACAAGGTTGGGAGGATATTAGTGGTTGGTTATGTGTGTTGTATTTGTAAGTTTGTTTTCCTATGATGAAGTCGTGGATCACCTTAAGGCTTTAAAGCAGCTAGTTGGCACCATATTGTTACTTTTTATGTTATGATTGATTCGCCCTAATGTTATAAGTTTCCATCAAGACTGGGTTCTATCTTATTATTTATGTGCTACATTAAGTTTGTAATATTCATAGTGTAGGTTATTTATCTAAGCCTTTCTCTGAGTCCTCATCTGTTACGGCCCATGGACCAGCTCCTCTGGATGCTGGCTATATTCCACAGATTCACAATATTCTCAAGTGTGAAGATAGTTATGAAGTGAGTGATGTGAATCATCACCCTTACTGAGATTGGTGTTTACACATTCTCCCCCCAAAGGGAAGTTAATTCTGACTTGACAAAACCAATTGTTGCTATAATTTTAATGTATTTTTACCCACAGCCTCGTAGCAAATTTTATAAAGTATGTAAAAAGTATAGTTGAAACACCTTACTCAAACCTTAAATAAATAAAAAGGCAAATCACTATGCTTACCTTCTCACATGCTGCAGCCAATAATAATATGTCAACCTCAGTTTTTAGAAACATTAAATATAATGACTTTTTTGGATAGCATATTCTGCTTCAAAATCTACAGATGAATTGTAATATTCTATATCAAATCCAACTCCACAAACATTACCATTTTGGTGTTGGATTTTGTGGTGTGAGATTTTAATTGCAGCAGAAATAGTTTAATATTCCACTGTTGAAGATCTTCATAATTTCTGTCCCATGTGTAAGCACCCTTATGTTGGGGTACACACTTGTAAGGAAAAATTAGATACCAAGGGTGCTTTCTAGGGTTATATTGAAGGCACAGGTTGATTGTTTAGTGAGTAAAAATATGATGCAGCAAAGGCGGCTATTTGTCAATGGCTCGCATTGATGGAAGTCTGTGGTGTAGCGTGCCACGGAAAATTATTTCTAAGTAAAGATATTTTCCAATAGAAGAAAGTTCATTTGAAATGGGGCCAGGCTTCGGAAAAAAAGAAAAACAAGTTATACAGCGAAAACATCTGCCTCAACTTTCTTTATATTTCGACAGTATAATTGCTTACAATTGTGTTGCTGCTATCCTACATTATAATGTCAATAATAAATTCATTTAGGTTGGTGGCTTGTAATGTTTAAAAAATGAGGAACAGTTCAAGGGAAATGAAAAATTTGCAACCCACAGTACCAATCATTCATAGAATTTTAAATATGGTACCTGTCAAGATTGTAGGAATTATATTAAACTGTAAGATGTCAGTTCTCGCTTAATGGGTAAATGGGTTGGTAACGATGAAAAAATGAGCTAAGTGTAGGTCTTTTGGGTGTGTACTCTAGTGTATAATTATGTAGTAGATTTTCATTATAATTGTCATATCGAAAGTTACTACCGTGACCCAAGGCTCATTGATATTGATGAAACAGGGGAGGGAGGGAAGAATAAAAAAGGGGGGACTAGGCGGCAATCTGGTGTAGAAATCACACAGGTTAGTTTAATAGCAGATCATAATAAAAAAACATGAAGCTGCTCACTCTGGATGCAGGTTGTACTAATTATGGTCTACAACTCATATGTACATATATATAAATGATGGCCAGCCGAGGATGCAATAATGCTGGGATCATAGACACTTCTCACCAATCACACGGGAAAAAAAGGATACGGCTGAACATGTTAACTGTACATACCTCCTCTGATGCGCTTTAGTTCCACAGTACTCCTGTGAATCTTCATTGTCTAAGGAGTTTTTACCACCTTGTAAGGCTCATTGTTATGATGTAGAGGAGAGAGAAGACTAGATCATATGTTTTCTGTTCCACGCTGAAGACCTACTGCATACACTAATTACTGAAAACATATTAGGTTAGTGTTATTAAATAGAAAATTGGCAGAACCACACTAAGTGATATCAGTTTTACATGAATGATTTACTGACATGTTATCTTTATTCTGTGAGGGTTTTAACACATATCCAAGGGCCAAACAAATGCCCCTCATTATCACTGCTTCTCACCTCTATAATGATTATAACTCCATAATATTTATGCACCAGTATCCAGTTACATCCTTCAAACACCAATTTTTATCAGATATAACTACATTTATACAAAGACCAATTTAATTCCATAACACATCACTACCATTTTGGAAGACATGAATAAAACAATCATACAGTTATCTTAATAAAACCCATTAAACACTTTAGACCACTATTACCGCCATAACAGTGTCAATATACGTGATAGAAGCGGTTGTAAAGGCTCACTCTAAAGACAACTCCATGCCCTTCCCCCCAAATTGCAGTGCAGTTACAATACCTGTGATCATCAGGTGACGTCATCTTATGTCTGGAGTCGTCTCTACTTTACCTTTGTCTTCTCCATTCTTTCCAGAAACATCATGATGATTTCTCTGGTGGATTTTGTTCACTTTTCCTTTTCTTCTCCATCCACTCTAGACCATCACAATATCTTCCTCCTATGATGACTGGTCCCTGCACAATGTACCACACAAGTATGTTAAACTCCTCACTTTTCCAGCACTTCCCTGCCATTTCCCACCTTTGTACAAACTCCCTATCCTAAGTACCCCAAATGGTAATAATGCCTCCTTTGGTGCCCCACACACTAATTGTTTTTGGTTGTCATTATAATTTTAAAAAAGAGGAAAAAATTTCTGTAGTTTATGAGTTTGACAATAATTTGGGCTCTCACAACTCCACTATAACACACGAATCCATGAGTGGAAAATTTGTTTTAAAAATATGTTTTTGTTTTTTATCAATCTTCAGCTAATCTCTGATTAAAAAGGGCCAAGAATGAATGTAAGCAAATCATTCTTGTGGGGTATGCGCTAAACTGTGTTGAGCGAATACTGCAGTCCACCTGGGTAGGTTAGCTCATCAGTAACACAAGGGATATTGCCACCCTCAATACGATAGGTAGGTAGGCACTCTCCAGCTACAGTTGGGAGCGGGGTATATATAGTTCTCCAAATGAGGTAGCTCTAATATAAGGCCCCGATCAGCAAGTAGTGGGGTATATAGTCCCCAATGGGGTAGCTATATAGGCCCCTCAGTAGGTAGGTTTATAGGGCCCTCCAGGAGATAGGCATATAAGGCCCCCCAGTAGGTAGGCATATAGGATTTCTCCAGTAGGTAGATATACATGACCTTCTTAGTAGGTAGGTAGGTAACATGTTGGTATGGTGAGTTCACATAGGATCCAAACTCCAGTAAGATGGATTATACCTGGGTATCATGGATCTAGGTTGGTGGGTTGTCTGTATAGGGATCTCGCTGAGTAAGGCCCCCAGTGGGTAGGTAAGTATACAACCTCTCCAGCTAGTTAGATTATAGGGTCCCATTTTTTATAGGATATATAGGTTCGTCCGCAATGTTGTGGAAAGCGGTTAGTAGGTATACAGAGCCCCCAATAGATAGGTTTATATGGTCCCCGAGTAGGTAGGCAGGTATACAGGGCTCCTTGGGGCTCCACTTCCTGTGTTTACTAGTCCATAAGCCTAAAGCCTGATGCTATAGGCTTAGGGCCTAGTACCACCAGAAGTGCAGGCGGGGTGATGACATTCCACCTCGTGTTTGGGCCAATGGAAACAAGGGTGGCGGAAGCAGCGATCGCTGTGTGGCGAGGAGGGCCTATGGTCACGACTGCTGAAAAAATCTGTGCTTCCCCTGTGAAAAGGGACTGTTGGCAGCTTAAGAGGGTTTTGTGTGGAGATGCTCTTCATGTCTGATGTAGAAAAAGTGGCAGAAAACTGGATTGTATGCATTTTTGGGAGTGGGGCCCATTCTGATGAGGTTCATTATGACTAACAGCAGCCAAAACATGATGGTTAACCAACCTTAAAAAAATATATGTTAAAACCCCTTGTGATATAGTAACAAAACAATTTATACCCACTTTGAAATGCTTGTCAATCTAGAGTTGAAGCCCCCAGTGGGAGCCCTTCTCGTTTTTATTTACTAGTAGTATGTGCCATTAAAACCCAAATCAGCAACCTCTGAGGTCATGTGGCATATTATTGGCATCATGGCTTCGATTGCTGAGCTTGTTCCCAAAATAGAGACGTATTATTATTATTTTTTAGGCGCTATTTATTTCCGGGCGCTGTCATTCAAAAAGGGTTACAAAAATAACATAAATCAAACAAGTTCAATGTGACAGTTTGTGCAACCCAATGGCACAGAGGGAAAAGAACCCCGCCCCGCCAAGGTTACAAACAAAAGGAAGGGGGGAAGGAGCAGAAGGTGGGGGGCAGAATGTTTGGGGGGGGTGAAGTGACAGATGGGTACTTTAGTTTATGGCTTCTGAAAAAGGGGTTTTAGGTTGCTTTAAGTGGGAAGTGAAAGGAGTCTGGTTTTTGTTGGGGAAGTGAGTTCAGAGTGTGGGGGAAACACGAGGGGGAAATCTTGGGACGGTTTTTGGGGGAGGGTGATAAGGTCCCGTGAGGAGCGGAGATTGCGTGAGGGGGAGTATTGGAGATTTTAAAGGCAGGTGTATGGGGAGAGAGGGTTTTGGAGGCTTTGTAGGTCATGGTAGAACTTTAAAGGAATTCGCTGGGCAATGGGTAGCCCGAAGGGATTGGGGAGAAAGGGGGGGGCAGGGGGAAAAGTAGCGAGGAAAGAGATGGATAAGCGGGGAAGTTTTGGGGTGGATTTAAGGGGGAGAAGAGTGCTAGACAGGAGGCCACAGAGAAGGAGTTGCAGTAGTCTAGGGGGGAGTTTACAAAAGGGGTTTTGGGCCGCGTTTTGTTTATCGGGTTTGAAATGAGGGATTCGTGAAATTTTTTCAGGGGGGGGGCGGCAGGAGAGGTGGGGGGGTTTTTTTGGAT
This sequence comes from Phyllomedusa bahiana, assembly GCA_025379985.1. Lineage (NCBI taxonomy): Eukaryota > Metazoa > Chordata > Amphibia > Anura > Hylidae > Phyllomedusa > Phyllomedusa bahiana. Next base: position 167,127 of record JAODAL010001115.1, on the reverse strand, counting down.
GGTTTTGGTTTGAAGGACAAATCGGAGTCAAGTGTTATCCCAAGGCAGCGGACCATTAGGGCTGCTAATTGGTTAGTTGTAACCCTGGGGAAAGAACGTATAGTTTTTTGTGTTTTTTTTTCCTTTGCTTGAGTTTTATTATTTTTTTTTGGTTTGGGATAACCCATTAAGCTGCTGACTTCCTACTAACAGCACAAGCAGATTTGCTTTATTAACGTTCTTATTTTATGCTTTGCATTGGAATAGAGGGTCTTGCCCTAAGGATCTTTTAATGAAACCAACAGCTTCTTTTCTACTTCTTGTCCTCTTTCTACACTTAAAAAATCCCTAAAGACCGTCCCGCCGCTTTTGGTCTTTTTTTTTTTTTTTCCTTTTGCCCTTCACCCCCCTTGTTTTTAGTTGCATGCAGGGCTAAAATCGTTTCAATTTTTAAACAAAATTGATCGAAATTGCCACAACTAAATGGAATTAAACAAAATTAAAAGATTTCCCCTCACTGAATTAGCTTTAAACATGTAGACAGAGGTGAATAAATACATTGGGTCAGATGTACTGTATAAGAACGAGTTGCACTATATATGTATATTCATCAAAAACCGGTGCTCTGTCTGACATGTTTGACACTTCTGTCTGCGTGAATTCTTAGGGGGGCGTGTCGCCATATTAAGAAGACTAGACACATTTCTGAATATTAATCCACAGATTGTGTTGCAAAAATAGTACTCTAATCCGTGACATTTTCAAAGTGGTGAGGCTGAGACACAATTTGTCTCAGAACACTGCTTTTGGTGCACATAAGTGTGTCTCACAGCAGGGCACATTTAAGTGCAGGGAGACACTTTCATACATATTGATGAATTCTATACTAACCTAATGGGACGTGCGACTGTCTGGTCTGAGACAATACATCTGGCCCATTAGTGTTCCAATTTTACTTCATTTCAGAGTTAGAAGAGTTCATATCTCCTGTTTGTTTACACAAGCTTCTCTAGCTACTGTTTCTCTCTGCTCTATCAGCCCTGGCCCTGGTGGTGACATCACTCTACGCTGTATCTTATCAGCAGCACAGGAGCTTGTTTATGTGTTTTACTGACAAACTTTAACCCTTTACGAGTTCTGCAGCCATGTGTCATGCTTTTATACACCTCCATCACCAATGTCCCTCTAACAGGTGCCGCTAGTAATAGCAGATATATCAATCACTGCTGTAGAAATACCCACAGCCTGAACAGGAAGTCGGAGACTGAAGCTAGCTGTGAAGAGCAGGCTCTAAAACAGACTGATGTGAAATCCCTTTAATTTGATCATCCTTCCATCTACATTGTAATTTCCCGAACATTTCATATTCACTTGTTTCATAAAATCTACAGCCTTTTTAAATGAATATTATATTATAGTAAACTTCAATTTCTTTGTTTCTTTCCAGGTTGCTATGGTTGAAGTCCAGCTTGAGATGAAATATGATTACCCCAAACCATTACTCATTGCGTTTAGTGCCTGTACCACAATTCTGGTGGCTGTCCACTTATTTGCACTCCTGATCAGCACCTGTATACTTCCTAATGTTGAGGCAGTGAGTAAGATCCCTAACTTGAACTCTGTCAACGAATCTCCCCATGACCGTATGCATCCATATATCGAACTGGCTTGGGGTTTCTCCACAGCTCTTGGGATCCTGCTGTTTCTTGCTGAGGTGGTTCTTCTGTGCTGGATAAAATTCTTGCCGATAGACTCTCCACAAGTTCGCAATGAGTCTAACTCAGTACAGAGGCAAAGTTCAGATGCAGGTTTCACTTCTGGACTAGTGTCCACCATCATTATGGTACCCGTTGGCATTATCTTTGTCATATTCACAATTCACTTTTATCGCACACTGGTGAGGCACAAAACAGAGCGTCATCACAGAGAAATTGAAGAGCTCCACAAGTTGAAAATCCAGCTTGATGGACATGACCGAGGTGTAAATGTGGTGTGAAGTTTTCTGGTCAATAGACTCGGGTTTTTGAGTCTATACTGCTGAACACTAATTGGACTGCATTTCAGTCCTCTTGGTCATACTGTAGATGTGGAGCTTGGATAAATTTGTTTCAAGCAGAAGATTTCTGCCTTGTCACATTGAAGACTCCAGTGTGTAAAGGGACAAGGTCGAAAGGGAAAAGTTACATTGTTTACAAACAGGGCCTAAAGTGCTTACCTAATATAGAATACAAATACGATAATATAAAACTATTGAATACTTAAGGTTTTTAATTCTTTGTTCTGTAGAGCTGTCAGTCCATTGTCAGTAGTTATGTAATCCTGGGAACTCAGCAGATTATCCTCAACCATAAAAACATCAGACATTACTAATAATACATGTAAATTATTCATAAAAGGGGTTTTCTGCTTTGCCCGTTGACAATGAGCTGATCACAAAGTGTCCACCTAAGCGTCTCCAGTGCGATCATAAGGAACACTAGGTATGATACGGTGTCCATTGAACTTAATGTGCTGTCTGTTTAATACAATACGGGACAGGTCCTCCAGAGACATAGGCACTTTTTACAACCACTCTCCACTTCTAAATATGGATTAATTACCTCTTTTTATAAACTCAGAATCTATTTACGGGGTTTATGAAAATAGTTTTTCTAAAATGGACAGTACACGTAGCTTTAAACTATGAGCTGAAGACTGTTCAAAGCTTGCAAAGGCTATTGAATTGCCATAGCCAGTACATTCATAGTATGATGATGATTGTATAGTCCATACTTACTCTCTATGGAGCCTATTGGCCTAAATAGGTGCCTTACACAGACAGAATGTAGGTCGCATTTTAGTGTATGTTGCAGCCGAAATTACAAAATGTAAGTGCGCAGCAGAATAACATTATTAATATCCTATATCTAATGGAAAGTAAAACTCTCCAGTAAAAAAATAAGGGTCTTATGTTTGAAAACTGTCTTGCAGTAAGATTATCTTTGTTACCAATAGCAACCGGTCAGCGTAAAACTTTTATTTTTCCAGAACAGTATATGAAATGAAAGCTAAACTGTAATTGGATGCTGTGGGCAACAAAAACAGTCCTACAGCTAGACAGTTTTCATACATAGGGCCCATACTGTCTATGGTACGTCTTAATTGTCTTCAGCTTTTACATAAATTTGGATGGGAGCTTGACTTGTGAAGCAAGGAGTTAGTTTGTTATGACGTAACGGTCATTAGGGTTGGGTAACTATTGGGAACTATAATGCCACTCACCAAACCTGTACCAGATGCACATACCTTACCTGTACCTTAAGACCTGTACCCATATCTGAAACTGAGAGCACCCACTCATTTAAACATAACACACAATTTATGTATATATAGTTAGGGCAGGCACAGTGATGTAAGGTATATAAGGGATAATCATTAAATCACACATAATAAATATAACTATATATAGTATTTAATTGCTGAAGAGAATCTATATGGAATAGATATAAAAACGACATAGGTGAAAATGCAGAAGTCTAAATGTAAATTAATTGTGTTATATATGTATTTTTTTTCTGAATGTACATTATTAGATTTGCATAATGTTTATATGTATGCTTACTTACATGGTTATTAAATTTACTTAGAAAAGACATTTTACAAAAGCAGAAATTGCCCATAAAAATCGTTACAATAACTTTATTATCGTGCCTTTTAAAATACTGTTGAATTGAAATATATCTTTATGTCCACAACAGGACCAGGCATATGTCAGATTATCTAATGTTAGTGATAGCATTTACCTAAATAAACTAATTAAACTATATAGTCAGGAATATAGCGTAAATACAATACCAACAAGTATTTATTCCGGATGTCCTAAACTTTAATTTTTTAAATTTTGACCCTGACCTTATCCTGACCATAATGTAACCATAACCTTAAATTTGTTTATACTGGTTTTGCATAGGTTAACTTACCTGTTTTCAGTCCCGTATCGCTGTCTCTCCAACATTACTTCTCTCTGATGTCACTTCACATATGTAGGTAACTCTAAGGTCGCTTTTGGCTGGAAGTAATTTCAGATAGAGGACGCAGTATCAGAAGTGTCGAGAAACAGGTTAGCTAAACTATTAAAAACCAGTAAAAAACATAATTCAGGGTTAGGGTTATGGTTGATTTTTTTTTTGCAAATATCACCAAAAATCGATATACGTAAACCTAAATGGAAGCACTCGAGTCGGATTTGACCCAAATTGGAAGCACATCACTACTTACAGTCTTCTTCTCCATATGTCTCTATAATACAAATGACCCAGCTGTTTGACAGGTTGTTAAACTACTTTTCCTGAATCTCCAGGAAGCATTTGAGATGTCTTTCCATGTGGAGATTATTCAATATGGCAATCAGCTCTAAATTCTAGTCACACACATTTTGCATGCTATTCACTGTTTTTCTTACATGCTTTCTTACTGCAAGGCTACAGTTATTGTCCAATCTTATTTCAGAATTAATGTAGCTTCCTAGATGCACAGGTACCACACAACTACTGTTGTGGGAAACATATATTTGGAGCTGGAGGCATCCTTTATCAAAAATTGTTTAGTCTATTTTTTATCATCATAGTAGGGGCTAACTTAATGTGTTACATGGGATTTATTAAAGGGAGTTTAATAGTAATTTACTAATATTTTGTATGAATATGTCATCAGGTACAATTGGTGGCAGAGAGTGATGTGTGACTTAGACAGCAGATATTTCAAATATTAAGTGAAAACCCACGTACCATCACTGACTTAGAAAACATTTATTTATCTTCAAACAACATAGCGTGAATAACGCATCTTCATTGTGTCCATTAGTACAAAAAATAGCATGATAGCAAAAAACAGGTAAATACCTTAAAATTATGTCCCACAATTGGGTAGCAGAGGAGTGGCACGGACAACCGATAACCGCACAGACGCTGCGAAGTTTCGAGGCTCTCTGTCTTCTTTGTCAAGCAACTATTTTTTGTACTTATGAACACAATGAAGATGTGTTATTCACGCTATGTTGTTTGAATATAAATAAATGTTTTCTAAGTCAGTGACTGGTACGTGGATTTTCACTTAATATTTGAAGTACTATTGAAGAGAATGAGAGCAAGGAAGCCCTAGTTTTAACCCACAGCATGTATAGCTTTGTGTGTAAAAACTTCAGCGGAAATTAAATCTAAAGGACATTAGCCAGCAGATACACCTTGTACAAAAACCACAGGCTGTTGGAAATAAATGACAAGTACATAACAAAGTTGTTTTATTAGCGCTTACTGCATATAGCTATAAAAATACCAAATGTGAGCTCTTAGCAAACTGCTACTGTCTCAATGCATATCACCATCTAAATATAGGCTCAGTTTTTAATTATACTAGGAATATTAAACCCTAACCCTACACTTTTCATAGCTTTTTAATCTACATTAGAGTAGTATGAAGATATAAGTTTCTTACAACATATTGCAGATTTTGTTTAGATTTTCTTGTTGTTTTCATATGCTTTATTCATGTAAGCTGGTTTAGCAGATCAGACCAACAAAAGGAAACAGAAGGTAACAGCTTATGATGAAGAAAGGACAGTGCTTTATAAATGTGGGGTTAGGTTGTTAGATCTTGGGAAGGAAAATAAGCAACAGGCAAGGGAACATCTATAGGAGGTGCAGAGGGAGCAATCAAACTCAAACTATGGTTCTTGAGTGAGTCCAGAGGCTACTCTGCCACAAAAGAAGACAATGGTATGACAAATGGCACCTGGTAGATAGGAGGCCGTGTAATAGGTTTTACAGCGGACCAAGGAACTTTACATTACATGTTAGCAATCTTAGGGGTTCAGCCAGATACTACATACCCTAACAATTAATTCTTTCCCACCCTGCATAGTCTACAGTCTTGGTACAGATATTTGCTTTTCTTAACATTAAAGGTGTTGGGTGCTTCTCCCCAGGCAATATTTCGGAAACCAATCAAATGATATTGGTTTTTTTTCCTTAGACTTAACCTATAACTGATACTTCTTTATACTTATTTATCTAGACCTATATTCAATGTCATACTGACTTACTAGAAAATTGAAGTTCCCAACAGTCATAATACACACATTAAATTAGGAAAATGTACGGACCGATTGGCATCATTTTACATTTTCTGTCTAGATATACTATACATCTAATTTTTTTATACTATTCTTAGGTTATATTGTGTTTTTGTCAATTTATATTCAATGAGTGTTTAAAGTGCTTGGTTTTCCACATCAACACTGATATGCACACCCCTTAGACTTCACTCCCATTGAATTGTGATAAGGTAAGGCTGTGTTTACGTCATATTTGGATTCTGTCTGGGGTCTCTGTTTCAGCTATCTGTCAGGATATTTGAAAATAGTAACCTGACAAATACAGCAGGGAGTTCCACAGGCAGCAATAGGGAAAGCACTCTTTAGAACTATGTGCTCTATTTTTGAAGGACACCATGTGATAAAAATAGATGATACACTTTTTTGCGGCATAATTCTGTCAGATTCCAGACGTGGTAAAACAGGTTGTGGGATTAACTTTTTTATTATGTTTTTTAGAATACTGCTGTCATTTTAAAATAAAAAATGTCTTACTCTTTTCTCACATTGGATCTAGTGCTGCATTATCATCACTCTTTGCCATCATTCTTTTTTCTTCCAGTCTTGAATCATATGGGACGTCACCACTGCAATTGTTGACGTCACGTGCCATTGAGCGCTTCATTCCAGCTACACCAGTTACAATGGTGATTTCCCATTTGATTCAAGACTGGAAAGAAACAGAAGAACGGCGGAGAGTGGTGACGACGCAGCACTGGATCCAAGGCCGGAGAAGAGTACAACATTTTTCATTTTAAAATGACAGCAGCATGCTAAAAAATATGAGCCAGCACCTTGATCTTTACCATGTGAATTTAGGATATTCTACAATAAAATCAGGCAATTTGCCATGCAAAAACATATTTCAGGTGCAAGGAGCTATAAACTTGAATGAATGGGATCTATAATGTGATCCAAGTGAAATAATGCTCTTACACATTGGTACATATCCTAATAAGATTTCACCACTCTATGAATTTATGCTTCCTGTATGGAGAAATTTAGGCTACAAATAACTTGTTGGCTCACTAGACCCCAGGCATCAAAACCTTAAAAGAAAATAGCTTAGTTGCCTATGGCATCAAAGTTCTTCAGATTGGGACATGGACTTCTTATTGCTGGCCATGGGCAGCAAACGTATTATTTTCATATTAGAGTCCATTGGTTAGAACATGTTTCATCAGAAGGATCAGAAAGCTGAATCTGGTTTCACACAATTTGTAATGTCGGTGCCTCCATGTTACAGCCATTGTACGTGGACCACCTGCCATTCCCCTTAAGGGAATGTGTCATTCAATTTACTTTTACTTACTGACACTAGATCCTGACTTGTATTTGTTTCTTATTTGTTGTATATGTTTTTTCTCACACAGTTATCTGTGAGAAATCTGCCTGAGCTGCTGGTAACAGTAATTAAAGTTGATTTACTGCAGCCACATGGAACATAGGAGCCTGTAAACATGATTTGACTCATTTATGGCTATTGGAAAATATTGTGAACATGCACTGTGCAGAGATCACTGTACAGGGAGGGGGAGGAAGTTACCTGTGACCATCATCTACTGTGAATAGTGGATTCTTCTTTGTTTATATAGGAGTCATCTCTTCTTGTAAGCCTGCCTGTGATGACAAAGAGGAGATTGCTAAAAAGAGATATTTTTTTTTTAGAAAATATGAAGTTTTAGCTTAGGCAAAGTGAAAATACAAAGGTTTTAATTTGTTTATTATTTCAATGGTAGTGCTGTGGAAAATAAAAAAAAGTTATCAAAATTCTTACAAAATATGCTCAACTTGAGTTAAACAATAGATAATTTTCTGAAGACACATTCTTTTTTAACTGAACTTAAATCACCAGGGCTCCATAGTGATCTAATGTAGAATTGCTGTAGCCTTAGGTTTTGTGACCACCAACTACAGTCATCCGAATACCATGCATTTTGCCATAATGTGTTTTGTCAGTTACATTATTTCCTTTTTTACAAATTCTTAGAGTTAGCTTGTAAAATAAATTCATGTGCCTGTTACCGAAAGGAAAGTAGCACAATTGTCAGCAAAATAATGTATTTTTTTTACATATATGGTTCTAAGGATTGTTTTCCATTGTACATACAATTTAAATGTTGGTTTTCATGGAGCAGTTTTGAAGTTCGGGTTACATTTCTGATGCTTTAACAATTTGTTTTAAATACCTTTTTTATTGTCTTGTAAATTGTTGAATGTTTATTGCAACTTGTGAAAAATTTTCATTGAAATAAATGTAGCTGTGTAGGTACGTTAAAAGAAATAATATACAAATGTGGTAAATGAAAAAAATAAATATTATGTGTATGTGTATATATATATATCTATCTATCTCATATATATATATAATATATATATATATATATATATATATATATATATATATATAATAAAGAGACAATTAGACTCTAGCCCTATTTGAGTGGATTCTCTATCCCTGCCCTATGATGGCATATATGTACTGCATATGATTATATATATATTTCACTAATGTATGCGCTGACCAACTAACCATATATATTACAACTTGGTTACAGTGATGCCGACCTAATTTTTTTCATATTCTGGGATCCTACCCCAGAACCAATAGACACACTACGGCATATGTCTATATACGGCCTATAGCTCTACACTACAAAGCCTGTACTTATGTACAGACTCCACATACATGTGCATGGAGTCCTATGCCTCATTAGTCACTAATGACATTTAAAAAAGTAGAAACCTTAATACATTTTATGGTCCCCTTTATACAATGTACATAAACGTTGGTTTAATATTTTCAGAAAATATCTCTAGTCCTGTAAAATTAACCGATACAATACTGTTAAAGTGCATTGTACCTGGTTTATCAGGGAACAGTGTCTTGACGAAACTAAGCAATACCATATGATATAATTCTGAGGTACAATGTTAGATCTGGGTTTTTTTTACCAAGTAAACATTACGGGGGACATGTATGAAAACTTTCTGAGTCTAAGGGTATATTCACACAGCGTAATTGCAGCGCGCACGATCGTATTGTACACCCGGGGAGAAAAGTAACATGTCATTACTTCGCGGCGCTTACGTGACGCTCATATTAGAGGTGAGTGGGGCAGGTATTTCCAAAACACACGGCGTACCGCGGCACGTACAGTACACCATGTGAACATACCCTAAGACTTTTTAGTTGTCCATAGCAACCATAGCTCCCCTTATATTTTTACAGAGCACTATATGAAATGAAAAGGAAGCTATGCTATGGGCAACAAAGAAAGTCTTAGACCTAGTTTTCATAGTTGAGAGCCTATATTTTATGTTCAAGACTAGAAATAGGCTCTAGTAACGTAAGAATGTTAGTTAAAATGTTTACATTGACCAAAGAACTTTATTTAGTGTCAAGGGCAAGTCAGTATGTATTGTCAGGTACATTGCTGTGTCAGTACAATTACCAGTCAGAATACATATACCTATTCCTTTCCCAAATGCACTCATGTAAGCAAAAACCCAGCCACATCCCCTTCAGTTCAGGGATCCCTTCAAAGTCCATAGTAACTGGGGTCCTACTAACTGTAACTCCCTCCGATCATTTCCAGTTTTTTTCCGATTTGTGCCAGCCATTATGTTGGGAGATAGATGTTAGATTTATGTATTCATGCACAGTAGTTGTTTGAATTTGTTTGTCATTATTATACAAACTTGTAGAAAAATATTAATTGCTTTATGTTTACATCTGGTGTATTATAAAGATTTATGCACTAAGTGACCCAGCCTTGGTTAAAGTAGTTGCTCGAGTGTAAATTATCACAACTAACGAATAAAAATAACATATTTTTATTCTGAAAATCCTCACATGGGTAGAAATTACCCCACTTCTTTCTATGCCAGTGACCAGTTGAAGGGGGGTAGCTGGGTGGCTCAGTTCATTAGCTAAGCCAGCTTCTTTCTCCAACTCTGTGTTGGTAACGATGGAGAAGGAGGTTATCGCTCTAAGTCTGATAGCCAGACACCTTGTTGTAACATTGGGGGGTGGGGTGGAATCTGCCCTTGTCAAAACATTGTGGGAGAGAAGTTGCCAGATTTGCAAGATGAGGGCTCAAATTTAGATTTTTGAATTGTTAAAATAAACCCGTTGGGTGGTTTTTGCTTCCCCATCTGAGAGGAGAATGTGATAGAGGAGAGAAGCTGAGCTCTGTGATATATAGGACTATATGATAGAGGGAGAGAAGCTGAGCTCTGTGATATATAGGGTTAGATAATAGAAGAGAGAAGCTGAGCTCTGTGATAGATAGGGTTATATGATAGAAGAGAGAAACTGAGCTCTGTGATATATAGGATTATATGATAGAGGAGAGAAGCTGAGCTCTGTGATATATAGGGTTATATGATAGAAGAGAGAAGCTGAGCTCTGATATATAGGGTAATATGATAGAGGAGAGTAGCTGAGCTCTGTGATATATAGGGTTATATGATAGAGGAGAGAAGCTGAGCTCTGTGATACATAGGTTTATATTATTAAAACAACATTTCTGATTAGAAAGCAGAGTAAATACTAACATGAAGTCTAGCGTAACCCACCCACATGCAGTGATTGATGGTTTTCCCTGTATTAATGTGTGTACAGAGCAAACTGTTAATCACTGTATGTGGCTGCAGGTAAGCAGGACTTTAACTTTCTTTTTTAGGATTAACTCTTCTTTTCACTCAGAAATCCTGCAGACACACACATACATACCATATAAACCTAAATATCACAGAACTCAGCTTCTCTACCTCTTCCAAATCACATGACAAGTTTGCTTAAACATACTAATGTAAACAACCAAATACTTTTTTATGTCCCAAGACAACCACTTAAAATATATTAACAGGACCATTAACATCACCTCAAAGATCTGGAAATGTTATGGTTATAATTCAGAGGGGAACAGAGACTGTTCAACCTCTCTGGTTTTACAATTTTGGGGAACCTAGCTAACACTTTAGACATAGATTTCAGATGTGTTTCTATACCATGTTGAAAATTTGTTTAACAAGGGTAACTCTGTTGTATTTTTTATATAATTCTCAAGAATTAAGTTCACAATCCTTATGATTGTTTTGAGCGATGTCTTCTCAGTACTTTAAAAATGCTTGTTTACTAGGAATTCCAACAGCCGGACCCCAATCCAAAAGATTGTCGCAAGCAGACCTGCAGTTTAATTTAGAGGTATATAACATGAAGGCTATATTCACCTCTAAAACTATTATTTGAATTGGTCTTTTGCATGTTAAATAAAAAACTAAGGAAACATCCAATTCTTTTGCATCTACAGCTCCAGTGCTTCCCTAGCATTTCCGTTGTTAGAGGCTACAAACCTGTATATAGTCTGATTTGTAGGTAACCAAGAAAGGAGGAAAATTTAAAGTGGTTGACCGGATGAGTTTTATGCAGTCTCTTTAGGGTAATGCCTGATAAAATAGAAAAAGCCATACTATGCTCCTCTCTCACCTCCATTCCAGCACTGCTAATGTCAGCTGTCTACCCCGTTCTTCGTTTGATTTCCATCTGCTGTGACTGGCTCAAGACCACTGCAGCCACTGATTGGCTGCAGTGTCATATGTTATTACCTTACATTATCGTTCAAGATTGAATGACTCCACGGGGTGATGTTAGCAATGGCACATGACCACTACAGCCAATAAGTGGCTGTAACGGTCTAGAGCCGACCGCAGTAGTTGAAAGTCAACTGAAGAAGCAAGGGAGATTGTCAACCTCAGCAACACTGGAATGGGGGTGAGAGGGGAGGTGAGTGTAGGGAAATAGATTGTACCCTAAATAAATTGTATAAAAATATCCTGGACAACCCCTTTAAGGAGGTGGCACGACTGCAAAATCAGACCACAAAAGGTTTGTTTTTTTGTTTGTAACCCTAGAGACACATAGGTTTATTTAGGGGCTGTGTACACAAAATGGTAGAATAATATAAATTAAACCTATTTGCTTAGGTTACTCCATTCTTTCTAGATTTTATATGTATTGAAGCAACAAAAAAAATGTTGACTTGCCCTTTAAGGAGTTTGCATTAAAGTTGTTTATTTAGCTAAGGATGTAATATCTGGGTCACTGAACTGTTTTATTGTTTGGAAGATTATTGTTCCTTTTGTTACGATGACCAAAAGTATATAAGGTACTTTGCATTATTGTCTTACTATATTTGCATATTAAATCTTTCAATGTAATTGTGAATTTGCACATTTTGTACGTTTTTAAGCAAAACAGTGAATATATATAATTTGCATTATTTTTACTGGCTTGTTTTCACCTGTTTAAAGATATATAAAGCAATATTAAATGATTTTCCTGTGTAATGTTTTCTTTGCATAGTGTACTGAGAGACTGACTTCACAGTAGACTAATATAGCAAACGACTGGGAAAAAAAAAGCTCCTTTCTTTGTTAAAATTCTTTCCCAAATTCCTGCGTAAAGTGGGAGGGGAAAAACAACATATGTGCACTATAAAGACAGAACTATTAGATGTCCATACTCTGTTAATGTGTTGGGGGGCCCAGCTATATTCAGCACTCCCATAGAGTTGAATGGAGAGGACGGCCACAAATGCCACCCACCTCATTCTCATGCATGGTCAGCTCTCAGTTGGCTGCGAGTGACCTGTGCATTGCATATTAATTTATGGGAAAACCTATTTAAATCCCGAATCTTGTGGTTGTTTATGGTTGGGCTGGGCATTACAGTGTGTAGTCAGCTCTGTTTGTAAGAGTTTCCCCTTAAACAAGTATTGCCAAAAGTGTAATACTTTCAGTTTGAATGCTTATAATAGAGTGATAGTCTGGGAACTAATCATTGGTGTCCTATGCATTTCCACTACCAACCACTTTTCACAGAAACAAATGGAATTGTCTTGGTTGTTTAGGCCATTTCCTTCTATGGTAGGTCACTGTCCACATGTCTCTTATCACTGAGCATTACACCTTTACTCAAGTGTCACAGGGAAATAGCGGTATCTGGAGGTCCCTATCCTCGTGAGTAACTCTTATACACAATAATGAAGCAGCCGCAACCTAAACCTCCTATACCCGGATTGAAGATGGACTGCCCAGCAGATTAAAGTAAGACTGCAACAATTTATATGAAATAACATTGGAATGCTAATGCTTCCAAGCACAGTGATATAGGTGATATGAAGAATGTAAATAATAAATAGGCACTTTGTTTATATTGAAAGCGCATATGTAAAATATAAGGAAAGGATTGAACACCAGAATTACTTATTCAATTTTCTTTATTCTTTTATAGCAGAAGTTGCCTTTCTAAGTGAAACATAGCAACAGTAGACAACTGGATCACAGCATACACTATATCCGTCCGAGAGTCTCTGCAATCGAGTTCAATATCGGAAACAGTAAATGTAAGAAAACTGCATCTTTACACTTCCTTTGAGTTTTCTTTCTTTTCCTGTCCTCCTGTTTTTCTTAATCCCTCTTCAATGGTGTCTCGCCTTTTTCTCCTGTTCAACTGACTCTCCGTGTCTCCCAACAAAACGACAGTTGAGACCCCTGGCTCCGCCTCCCGATTCCTGATTTAATGAGATACACCACTCCCACTAGTCAGTTTGGTTGCGCCGCACTCCACCACCAAACTGAACAGCTGATACTGTAAGGCCGTGTTCACACAGCTTATTCCCGACGGATTTGTGCGCCGTATTAAGCTCACAAATCCGCCGTGAATAAGGGGCGGGATGGGGGGTGGGGCCGGAGCGCGGCGGGGGCGCCGCTCCCGGCCCCATAGACACTGCATTATCTACGGCGTGTCCGTGCCGTAAATAATGTGCGTGTCACTTTCTCCCCCCGCGGCGGATTCGCCGAGCGGGGAGGAGCGACGGAATCCACTGTTCTCTATGAGAGCAGTGGATTACCGTAATTACTGCGACGGATTGGCGCCGTACTGCAGCGCAAATCCGGCGCGCAGTACGGCGCCAATCCGCGGCAAAATAAGCCGTGTGAACGAGGCCTAACAGAACCACCCCTACACATAGTGGTATGAATTTTCTGAAAAATTTTTACTAGTCTCTAAGAAGACACAGTATTACACTATGCACATGTGCCTAACTTTGACCAAAAGCTGAAACGGGGTCCTTTATTCTAAGTAACAATAGAGGTTGTATCTGCACTTTTTTGTTATTAATAATGTTAAAAGTAGTGTTTGGACTTTGGAATCAGATCAATGTCAAATTTAGCCTGAATATAAGCACTTTGGTTCAGCCTGAATCGATTTTTAGCGAAAAATCACAAAAAAATTAAACTGTATCCATAACTCTAACACTAGTTAGGGCTACGGTTGTTTAAGACGTTTTAGGGTGTTAACATACTAGTTTGGCGATACAACGCTCGTGTTGTGGTTTAACCCCTTACCAACATGTGACATATAAATACGTTTTCATGCTGGTAAAGAATTATGGAGTCGGTTCACATGCGCAGTCTGCTCTCTAGGTGGCAGGTGCTGGCTGATTATTGCAACTGACAGTTGTTGCTAACTGCAATGATAGGAGCCTGCCGTCTAACCCTTTAGATGCCACGGCATCTCAATGAAAGAGGAACAAGTCCTCCCTTTGATCAGCACCCCTACGACAAAATTGCAAGGTGCTGATCAGTTACTATGGCAGCTGGAAGCCTAATGTAGGATTGCATAGTCGCCATGTTGGCACACCTATTACTACCTGCCTCAGGCAAAAAGTAAAAGAACCGTTATCTTGGTACCCCCTTCTTCATTATTGTTTAATGCGGAGGGGTGTACAAGTGATTGAGCCCTTTTGTGGTTAAGTATTTCAGAGGGACTGCCTGTATAAGTAAAAAAGAAAAAAAAGTTTTAAAGGTATAAAAAATACCCAAAAAATTAAAAGATCAAATCACCCACTTTTGTTATTTTAGAAATAAAAAAAATTAAAGTACACATAACTGGTATTGTCAAATCCGTAATAGTCTTATGTTAAAATATAACAATTTATCCCATATGCTGAACACTGTAGAAGTAAAAAATTCTAAATGCTAATATTGTGTTTTTTTGTAATTTCCCATCCCCAAAAAATTGTAATAAAAAGTGATGAAAAAGTTGCATGTATCCCAAAATAGTTCCAATTAAGACTACACTTCAGCCTTACAAAAATTAGCCCTCAAGTCAGGTCTATCGGTGGAAAAGCAGAGGAGTTATTGGTTGCAGAAAATAAAACTGCAGCGCAAATTTAGGAAAGAGAGAATGGTTTTATTTTTTTTAAAGTCCTAGAACATAACGAAAACTCTACATATTTGGTATCACCTGAACTTTACCAAACTGCAAAATACATATAATGCATCAATTATACCGAAGCGTGAACAACAAACAACAGAAACCAACACCCCATTCTATGGTACGGTCAATGGCACCATTAAAAGGTACATCTTGTCCGGTCATTAAAAAGACCTCATATGTCTGTGTGGATAGAAAAATAAGAAAAGTTTTGGCTCTTGGAAGGCAGTGAGGAAAAAAATTAAAAGCCATAATATTATGAGCATATGGCAGGAAGGGGTTAACTTTCGGTCCGATTTTTGCCAAATGTCACTTCCAGTTAAGTCACTTTGCCACAATGTTATGGTAAACATGAAGGATGTCAGACATCATATCCAACATCACTTCCGGTTACCATAACATTGGACCTATATTGGGCCCATGGTGAAGTAATCAGAAGTGACGTCAGCCCAGAAGTTGGGTCGCAATAGAAGCCTTGCATCACCGGACTGGTAAGTTAACCCTCTAAAACACCTTAAACAATTCTAGCCATAGCTTAGGGTTAGGAATTTTTCAAGTGAATCTGTGTCAAACTTAACAGGGTTCCATTCAAGCAATGTTACTTTAAAGCTTCCATTTATGGTGACCGCAGACATATATGGGACGGCATGCATGAAATTTGGCATTTAAACGGCATTATAATAGCATAGAATGCACCTGATTTATGAACCTGCTCTACAGCGGGTCATAACTCAGGCGCATTCTAGCGCTAAGATGACATATCTGGCTCAGGTAAACCACTTTGAATGTGGTTTACCTGTTCCAGCAGTAATGGGCCTAAATTTGACGGAGCGAAGCTATAAATCTATAGCTTTGTATGGTTCTAGTGCACCCCGCCTCCTGCACGCCCTCCCCCGAAATCAGGTGCATTACAAAGTGCCGCTTGTGCTCTGTAATGTGCCTGATATGGGCGTACGGGAGGCACTACACTAATGCGAACGGGGCTGTGCCTGATGTCAGGCTGAAAATACCCCAGACTTCTGGTGCAGCCCCGTTCATATATGCCGCCCATAGAATTCTCTATTATTTTAAGAGTTTGTCTCAACACAGCAAGCCCTTTTCACATGCCCTGCTAGTACCTATCAATGTAAACCCAGTTAAGGGAAAATCCAACAACTTTATCCTATGATGATCTTTGTTTGCTGATGGTTTTTAAACTGGATCTGGTGTTAATCTGAAAATCGTTTGTCCTCATGAGACTATCCAGCACTATATGCTGTAAGTACAGATCAGAAATTACTTAGCTCAGAAATCACTTAGCTCTTCTGTATGATCCATGTTACTACTATTGTTTATCTCTAGATATGACTTGACCATGTGCTTGATTTTCTGCCCATGTTTGTAGTAGGTGTGGTTGTAGCAAGTGATATATATAAGTAGAAAGGAGGTCCACTTATTTTTGGCCATTACAGTACTGTTTGACTTGAAGCTTTTGACCCCTATTTATTATGAAATTAATCATCACAGACTTCTGAAGCTAAATATGAAAAATGGGAACAAAACCTTTAGATATCATTCCTGTAGTTATTAGTCATCCATTTGAGAGAAATTATGAAAGTGGTGTAAATCATGTTGTAAGTGTACAGTAGACTTACAACATGTGTATTTCGCACAGACACTGAAAGATGCCTATGTCTCTTAATTCATTTGATACATGTGGTTCCAGAAAACATTTTTCATTAAGACTGATATATGAAAAGCTGGTCTAAATAAATTCCCCCCAAGTATGTTTATTATTGTGACTGGATAGTGGTCATACTGATTAGCAAGTCAAGAATCCCATGATCGTATTGTAAACAGTTAATCTGTTAGATCTCAGAGAAAAACTTTGAAAGAATACCGTAAAGGTCATTGGGAAATAAATATAATGCAGACACATTTATCAAATATGTTTCCTTTATTCTTTTTGAGACACGCGAGAGGAGTTCCAAAGCTTCAAAACAAAGATCAAATTGTTGTTGGTAAGGACTTAAGTCAGCAGGAATTAAAAAAAAGCCTAAAAGGTGACAGGTGTGTATATAATGTATACGAAATTCAGGTACAAGATAATAAGTGAACATACTGAGAATGAAGCTCAGTCATGTTGTCCCTGGACCAAAGCTGTCCATGATACAAAGAAGGTTTGAAGGGGTTCTTTATCATGGAAAATCTTTACTTGATACAAAGGTTGCCTGACAATAACCTTATTCACAAGTATTTCACCCAAGTGATCAGCTATGGTCTGTGATAGCAAGCGTACAGTTTCCCTGTAGCAAAATTAAGTGTTACAAAATACCCATTAACATCAGTGAGTTAGCTGTATATTCAAATATGCTCACAGTAAGTCACATCCAACCCCCAAAGAGCCTTGAAACATGACTATAAGTTTAAGGGCAAGGCAAATACCCCAAAACAGTTCTCTTCAAGTGGGTATCTAGCTTGGCTTCAAACTCCTAGTCATATTTGAAGTCTTGTTATGGGTTGGATGCTACCCCTCCAGGAATGCTACTTCTAACAAGAGCCCTAGTTCTCTTCCAGTAAATATATTCAAATTGTAATGGAGCATTGATGGTTTGTATAAGGAACATTAAAAGGGTTGTCTCACCATTGTGTTTTACAGAGCCACAGCCAGCTTCAGACCCACACTTCCTGGTCAGGCTGTGGGTGATTCTATCAGTGATTGACATATTAGCTCTACTATTCCTAGCTATTCCTGATACTGTGAAATGAGTGTAGTAGGTTTGTAAACTGTAAGAAATGTAAACTAGCTTCTGTATTTCAAAATAAGTAAAACAGCAAGGAGTCAGTCATCATCATGACCGCTGCTTCAGCCTGTGAGAGCAGAGAGAGGTATCTAGGGAAACTTGTGCACAAAAAGAGGAAATAAGATCTACTCATAACTCTAAAGAGAAGCAAAATTAGAACAGCAATGTATCACATCAATAATGTCCTCTTAGAAGATCTGTGGAATTCTAATTTAGCTATGACTTTCTTTCTTCTCATTTTGAGGACATTGAATCTCCTGCTTTAACCATTGACAAGTTCTTTGCTTACTCTCCACCCAGGTAAAACGTGGCTTGTAGCCAAAGTCTCTGGAAGCTTTATCAGTATCATGACTATATGTAATAGTCACCAATTTCAATATCGATAAAGTCATAAATGGCTTTAAATTCCAAAAAGGTCTAACAATGACTTTTAATAGGCTGTATATGACAACAATAATCCACATCTTCCAGTAAGGAATGTACTTCCCAATTTGGATAGCAGGGTCAATTTCAGTGAACAACTCATGGCAAAGCTTGACCCTCTGTTTGAAGGGAGTTTCATCATAAGCATAGTAGACTTGTCCACCAAGAAGGTCTGGATGGAGTTGCATCTTCCGTGCTGCCAGGACATGCATCCAAGCTATGTTACCTGGAATACAAGTAATATTGGCAGGTATGATGTACAACTGTATGTTAAAAAAATGGTCCTCTCTATTCTCATTTATATAGTGGCAAAACATTTCAATGTACCATCTAAAAATATCAATTCATTCAGCTCAGTACCAGTCTATATGAAAACATATAAGATCACACAGCAAGCAGAGGGCAATAAAAAAAAAAACCTGAAACAAAATGATAAGGAAAAGGGTATCAAAAATGTTTCTCTTTTAGGGTTTTCTCTAATGTTATAGGATTGCATCAAGTCACCTTTGTTAGAACTTTTAAGCAACTTGGTAGCACATCTCCTTCCACCTCCTCATTTTTTATTTATACAATATAAGGCCTGATTCACATCTATGTTGGAGATTCCGGTGCAAATCCCATTGAAAATAACTGAAAAAATTTCACAGCATGCAGCACTATTTTTTCTATTAAAATGGAACAAGAAAAAAAGGAGTGCCCGAGGTAAATGTACAAAGAGAATGAATACGGACAAAAAATAATATTTAACATAAACTCTATTAGTATAACAATGACAATATACATAAACACAGACAAATGTCATCAGACAGGACATAGTTAAAACAAACCTGACAAGCGTCAAATCAATAAAAAACCTGTAGCACAAACATAGAATAAAGACTGGTGGGTGTACCAGTAGGTAGAAATGACAAACAAGAAATAGTAACACATATAGAGGTATAGGTATGGAGTTGTTCAGCTGCTGTGCTCACAGTAATAGTAGAATACCACAAATAGTGTATGTTAGAAATAGTATTGATAAAGAATAGTGAGCGTACACCGCAAGCACCAAAAGCACTACAATAGTATATGAATAATGATATACGTGCTATATACATTCTCTAGATAGAGATCTGACGCGTGTTTCACCAGGACAGTGGCTTTGGGTATTTTTTATTTCCCTTTGTCATTTATGGTTTTAACAATGTCCTGTATGATGACATTTGTCCTTTTATATTTATATTGTCATTAATAATTTTGTTATACTAATTTTTGTTGAAGTTTTTGTCCATACTCTCTATGTACATTTACCTCTGGCACTCCTTTTTTTCTTGTTGTGGGTTTCATGTATTGGTGCATTTTCAGAGGGTATCATTGGATTTGAGAAACTTTGCTTTTCTTCTCCAGAACAGAAATATGACTGACCCCGCTGTAGTTAAATGGGGTCCATCTAGCTCTTGTTTAACCCCTTAATGACCACCCCCTGTCTTTTGATGGCAGGTGGTGCAGGTCTTCTGCCAAAAGATGTCACAGCAAACAGAGGGGTTTTGTGGCCTACACCGCTGTAACTGCGCTAGGAACAGAGCTGTAATTAAAAGCGCTGTTCCTAGAGCAGTCTCTGTAAACGTCCGGAAGCGGAGGAAACCTTTGATCCCCAGTGTTTAACCCTTTGACAGCGGCATAATCAAAAAGGGATTCCCCTGCTCCATCGAGTCATTGGGACTGCAGAGCTGTCTGTATAGCAAGCCTATGGTCAGGGCACATTGTGTGCTGCCCTTACTGTAGCCTGTGTCATACTGACACTGAATCTAATGCATTAGCATACAGAAGTACTAAGTGTGAAAAAGTGTGCAAATATTTATCCTTTAATAAGATTAAAACATGTAAAACAAAATAACATAAATAGTGTAAAAAATTATTTAAAATATAAAATAAATATTTAATAAAAATATTATTGTGCATATATTACACAAACAAAAACCCCTAACATATATTAGGTATCTATATGACCTTAATAACCTGTAGAATTAATCTAACAGGTTATTTAGTGTAAAATGTAAATACAGAAAAACACTTTTTTATGTTCATACTGCAAAAAAATTTAGAAATATTATTTGTAAACAAACTATTCCCCCCAAAATACAACTTCTCCTGCATGAAACAAGTTCTTATTCAAGTGTGTCACTTAAAAAAGTTATGACTGTTGAAACGCAGGGAGGCAAAAATGAAAACATTTAATAGTCATCAAAGCCTTTTCAGGCCTATTGTATAAGGGGTTAACGGACCTGGCGCCGCCTCGGCAACAGAGATTCCATTAAGGAACTTTCAACGCAGATGTGAACCAGGCCTCAGGGAAAGCATTAATAAGTCCTTCAGGAACACAGGTTTCTGTCACGTTTCAAAAAGTTGCACATCTCCCACTGGATTAGATGAGGCAGCTCTGCCATTTGGTCACATCACACCAATGTTACCGTCAGCTACAGCTTTGGTGCACTCAAGAAACTTAGTGAGCTATCACTGCTAGCAAAGAACCCAAGTTAAAAGATTACCCTTTTCAGATATGTAAAAATTAGACAAGAAGTAAAACATTGTAAACCTAAAAATCAATGTATGTTCACATGACAAAGTAAAATTTAAGCGTGGAATCCACACAGATTTTTCAGATTTGGCTTTGCTGGCATTTTGCATTTAGTCCAATTTATCCCAATTGGTTTTGGACGTGGATCTGTGTTAGTAACCACATGCAACACATGTACAAATGTTTTGGGCGCATATAACATGAGGATTTTAGCCATCCCATCAATAGTAGATTTCCAAATGTGACCAAAGAAGTTTTTTGACCCTGTGTCGATTTTAAAAAGTGACTGCCAAAAATATGCTTCATATATTTTCTATTGCGGGAAATGAGAATCGTTTTCTTTCAGTTTTCAATAAGCAATTCTAGTCGGCATCTGCATGGAATCCAACTAGAAATCCTCATCGTGTGGACAGAGCCTAACACATAAATGTATCCCATGCAGAGAAATATAAAATGCAAAGGGCCGAAGGTGCCCCAAAACGGCATAGTAAAACTTGTAGCACGAAAAAACTTTCACTTGTAATTCCAAGAAAACACACAAAATCCGTGTGGAAAAACTTTAAAGGGTTTTTTATGGAGCCATCTAAACAAATCAGGTCTTGAGATATATTAAATAGAGATCTATGGTTCTATAATCCTTTTTTTTTTTTTAAATTCACCGAGGAGTTTATGAGGATAGTAAATTAACGCAGCATATTTTTATATTGTGGCTAACAGCGCCATCATGTGGACTAGCTAAGACTTGTCAGCCAGCTTTTTGGATTTCAGCATTCAGTAGTATTTGTGTTATGTTCATATAACATTAAAAATAATCATCTGTTTAGTTCAATCACCCACATACTGCTTGGATTCTACTCAATGTGCTCAATAAAAGACATGAACAGTACAGATGTGTTTGTGTGTGTTATTTTTTGTCAAGAATTCTGTAGAATATTCCATATAAATATAATCTGTATCATTTGTATATAGTTGCAAGAAAAAGTAAGTGATCCCTTCATGCATTTCTGTATTGATTACTAATAACGTCATGTTACAGACAAACACAATCTGAGTAAAAGCACACAAACACATCTGTACTGTTCACCTCTTTTATTGAGCACAAATATATATAGCTTCATGTTGAATTTTGCCTCAATTCAATCCTTCCCAACCCTACCCCCCAATTTTTTTTTCAAATACCTGATCCTGACCGGAAGCATGGTTCCTGCAGCTGCACCCTCCTCACATAGGTGGAATGGGCAAAGAACACAATTGTTTTGGAGGTGAGCTATAACTGATTTCTTACCTTTAGGGTATGTTCACACGGCGTGTGGGATCTGGTTTTGGATCCATTTTTTAGATGCGTGTTTGGATCTTTGTTTCAGATCCTAAACGGACACAAACAGCATCTAACAATGTGCAGTGTGATTTATATTGCTTTTAATGTAAAACACACATCACCGTTCAGACAAGTGATCGCCGATGCATGTTTTACATACGTCTTTCTGATCCGTTCAAAGAATTGTCATGTCAATTCTTGATCCGAAAGAATCAGGAGACACCCTATTTAAAACTATAGGGTGCGTTCCTCTTGCAGCCAAAACGCAGCCAAACACACACCTGCATGTTGGATGCGATTGACGCAGCGCTTTTGAATGCATTTTTCAGATCCAAAACGAATCAAAAAATGGATCCAACATGCAGTGTGAACATACCCTTATACTGCAGGTCAGTAAGTTACCTCTGAATTTTTAATTATTTTTAAAATTTGCTACGCTATTTTCTGAGACCAGTATCTTTTTTAGATTTCTCTCTACGGACTTGTGTTAGTGCTTGTTTTTGGCGGACTGGAGAGTGGTTTTCATTGGTGCCATTTCTGTAACTTTTTGATCACTCTTTTCTTCCCCAAATATTGGAATAAAGTGTACACGAAAAAAGAAAAACAAGAACAAATAATAAAACCAGAACACAATTTTGGAGCTGGATTTTTTTATGCTGTTCACTGTGTGGGACAAATAAGCTTATATATTAGGAGATTTAATTTTAAAGGTGTGTTGATACTAATTATGTTCAAATTCAAAAAACAGTGGCACAATATGGACTAAAGAAACTATCAAAAGGGACATAGGAATTTTGGAAAAAGCATTACTGCTAACTAGGATACATGGAAAAATTTTTTGAGGTTCTTAGTTCACACTAAGTGTAGGACTCACCTGCATTTGAGGTCGACTTGAAGATTGGGAGGTGGGCTTAAGCAGTTTTGGTAAAAAGTATGAACTAAGAACCTCAAATTTTTTTTCCATGTATCCTAGTTAGCAGTAATGCTTTTTACAAAATTCCTATGTCCCTTTTTATAGTTTCTTTAGTCCATAGTGTGCCACTGTTTTTTGAATTTCAACATGTGTATGTATTGCTGCCACATCAGTGTGCATTTGTGCTTTTCTTAAACAAAGTTTTTTTGATGTGCAAAACCAAATGTTGCTTTTGATACTAATTATGTTTAATGTTTTTGTAGTTTTTACTTTTTATTTGTGAAATTGTAAAAAGGGAGTGTTATGACCTTTTAATTTTTTCCAAAAATATTTAAAAAATTTTAAAACATTTCTTTACTTGTACTTTTAGTCCCCATAGGATACTCTACCAATTTTGGGTGCAATCAATTGTACACTATTCTGAAAAACTAATGTATTGCAGAATAGTGTACAATTACAGTTCTCCTAATACCTACTGCCTCTGGCATGGTGTAACAGGGCCAGTTAGATGGCAGGCCTAGAAGCCTTTATTAGGCTCCCAGCTGCCATGATTGCCGGTTGGCACATTACATTTGCACCGTGGGAGAGCCGATCAGGAGATGGAAGAGGGTGGCTGGGGGCTGATTAAGGCAGATGCTGGCTGTAACTGAGTAATCTCAGCTCAAAGGCCCATCCATTCTCCTTGACCGACAGCATGACCTAACTGTACATCATATGATAGGCAGGGGTTAATCAGCCAGAGGGTGCACTTTGGTTTTCCAAAATGATTAGGAAGGTAAAGGTGATACTGCAAATGAAAGTGTCAGTTCTGAAGTGGCCATCACAATCTTCTGACCTTACTATAGTTGAGCTACTTTAGGGAGACCTCAGACATGCAGTTTATGTTATACAAACAAATTCTTTAGGAAATTTGGAGGCTTTCTGGAAAGAGAAATAGGCAGCTTTACCACTTGATGAAATTAAACTGTCTCATTCATGACTAGCACAATGGACTACAAGCACTGTTGGATTGGGGTTCCTGATATCCACCGGTAGCATTGATTTTTGGGGCCCACCGGGTGAGTTGATTCTTGCATCCATTCTACAGCTACTGTAAATGGCTGCACAAACTGCACATGTGTCTTCCTTTTGAAGTTTCTTTCCCTGCCTTTCTCCCTGAAAAGCAGCCTCAGACCTGCTATTCTCAAGGGCCCACCAAACTTTTGTCCTGCAGGCCAGTCCAAGTCATCATTGAGGCAAATATATGATATTAAGAACTAAAGGTATGTAAACTTTTGAAAATGATTACCATATTGTTTGGACTATAAGATGCACTTCTTTTCCCCAAAACCTTGGGGGAAAGTAGGGGTGTGTCTTATAGTCTGAATGCTGGCAGGAAACTGAGGAGGTGCGATGCTGGGGGAAGAGGAAGCATGGCGCCGACTGAGGTGTTCAGCACCTAACTCCCTGCAGTACTGTCTATTAATCTCCTGTTCCGGGAGCTAGACAAATGGCTGTCGATGGCCTGTGGAGCCAGTCTGCCCTGCATTAACACCCGGCTGCCAGTAAAGAAGAGCCGTCAGCAAAAACCGCCAGGACAGGGCGAGACACACAGTGTACCTCCTGCCCGGCAGTGAGATTTCCTGCTCCTTCCTCTCAGTGTGCGGGCAGACCCTCGGAGCGCATATCAGGTGAATCCCCCTGCAGCTGCCACAGTAATATTGCTACAGGACAGAACCGGCTCCGGTCCTTGCCTACATCCTGCTTAACATTCTGTCTCCTCCTCCCTTGTCAGTGTGGACCCTTAAACTGTCTCCACTCTTCTGACTGAGCAGCTTCTATTCCTTTCCTACGCTGCAGGTGTCTGACTCTGGCTCTCTGCCAATTAACTATTGGGGACCATTACACACTAATCCCCTCAATAAATATGCCCCTGATGTGTAACAGGTCCTGCAGAACACTACTCAAAGGAAAATAAAGTGAAAACCCTATACACAACAGTACTGCTGTATATAGGACAATGGATTGTGCCCCCTAGTGGTCAAGTACCCTAGGAGGACTAAGTATTAAAGTAAATAAAAAAATATATATATTGAAAGCTTAAATCACCCCCATTTTTTACAAAAAAAAAATTTGATACATACGGTCACATGTGTGAAAACTGTTGAGGTCTAAAACTCACTTTTTTGCCCATAGGTTACTATGGGTAAAAAATGAGTTTTAGACCTAAACAGTTTTCATACATGTGGCCCTTAATTGGTATATCCACATCCATAAAAGTCCAATCTATTAAAATATAACATAGAAGAAAAAAATTACAAATGCCAAAATTGTGTTTTGTTTGCTCATTTCATATCCCCAACTAGAATAAAAAGTGATCAAAAAGTCGCATGTATCCCAAAATGGTTCCAATAAAAACTACACTTCAGCCCGGACTTTTTGCTTCATATATTTCTTTTACTAATTTCCTCCTCTAAAATCTAGGTGCGTCTTATAGTCTGGTGCGTCTTATAGTTCGAAAAACACGGTATTTTATTACATTCTTTATTGTAGTTCTGTCTAATCAATCAGAGTTTTTTTTTTTTTTTATAATCTACATGTTAAATCTTTAATACCTAACAGAAACCAAGAATAACAGTCCATTCACACCACATTTTTGCATTTTGTTTAAAGGTACCCTTAAAACAAAATGTAACTGAATGCCAAGCCTGTTGACTCCTGATTTACAAAAAACTATTTCCATCCAAGTCCTGTTTTTGTACAGAGCAGTAATGGAACCTGCATCATATTGGTATCCTGATGTATTTTGTTTTAATAGTAAATTTACAGAACCTAAAAAAAAAAAACCTTTCAATGGGATGCAAGAATTTGGTGTGAACCTTGTCTTACACAGAGTGCCCCTTCAGGTGAAAACCACAATAAATAGTAAAAGACGGATTTCTTTTAATAGGTTAAAACTGAAAAAAAACTTATCTGCCTGGGGGATTAATCCAATTTAAATTTTTGTTGCCAAATTACTACTTTAGGTTAAAATGTATTCTTTTTAAAGGAAAGCATTTTTCATTCACTGGAGAAAACGCTGCTCATCCAATTAAGCTATCTATAGTCACAAGCCTATTATGTCCAATAATACATCCAGTCCAGATTACGATTTATCTTACCAACATATGTTAAGCTTTTTTCTGTATGTTCCGGTTCAATATAGTTAATGCAATTATAATTTGATTTTGCAGATTTATAATAATCCAGCAAATTTGGCGTTTTTTCACCATATATGGTACTCGGTCGAATCACACATGTTATAAGTTTATTGCCATTTCTGGTCTGCAAAGAGATATCAAAAGGGAAAAGAATTATTCACTTCATTCTGTGTAACTTAAAGGTGTGTACAGAAGTAGAAATATAAACGACTTCGCACTCAAATTCTCATTTATACACAATGAACTCTATTCCAGCTCCATTTCATAGACATAATTGGCATCCATAAAGAAGCCTGAGGTCTCTACTAAAACTCCATACAGACAAAGTACACAGTTCAGTCACATTATTATGATCACTTCCTGCCGACATCTCTCACTACTGTCATGAGTAAAAGAGGCGACTTATTAGAGCTGCAAAAAAGAGATTATTGGCTTTCAGGCCAAGGGTGCAAATATATCCAAAACCTGCAGTTTGTGAATTGTTTATGTGCTGTTGTATTGAGGATATATTGTGACTACACAAATGGTGCTATTGTGAGTTAGTAACATAGAAACTGCGGAGCACCATGTGCCATTGATTTAAGGGGTAAGCACTAGATACAAAGGTATGTGAGGGTGGACCAACACTCTACAGTGGAGCAAATCACTGCCAAAAAGAACCTTGGTGGCTTTCAAACATGTGTCAAAACAACAGTTTAGTAAACCCTATTGTGCATGGGGATCCGTAGCAGAAGGCTGGTCACGGCATCTCTGCCAACGAAGTTGCATCCGCGGAAAATGCTTTCATTTTCACGACAGTATCAGAATTGGACTTTCACTGATTGGCAAAGGGTTACCTTTTTGATAAGTCAAATTTTCTGCTTCATGCAGTGTCAGGCAAGAAACTGAGAACAAACACCCTGCAACCATTGCTGGAAGATTACAAACTGGTGGTGGCAGCGTTATAGTCTTGGGAATGTTTTGATGGTATTCTCTTGGCCCACATATCTATATAGCAGGTACTCTCAACTGAATTGGGTATGATTTTATCTTTGCAGATCAACCTTTGTCTTAAAAAAACAGAGGGCCATACTTACTGCTCAATGGCTGGACAATAGACTAATCCCTGTATGAGGCAATATAAGACCCAGTGCCAGCTGGGAGAGATAACAGGTGCAAATAACTAATGAGCAGTAGCTCACACACCTGTCCACTAAGAGGGCAACTAAATAATAAAGAACTGCACATTGAATAAGTACCAGTTCACACCAGTATGCAGAGAAGCCACAAAATTGTACAAGTAGAGACTGCACAAATTCAAACATACTGATAAAACAACCGCTCACACACCTTCCATGGGTGATTATAATTGCATATGGATAAGGGAATACAAAGAGTGCCATTTATACAGATACGTGTAGTACACCATGCTGGCTTACAACCTATGACATCTCTACTATTCGATTGGACGGGCTGCTCAGCATATTTAAGATGTCCAAGACAAAATACTGACACCCTCTTCTCCCCAGTATTTAAGGCAAAAACTGACTGGCTGGGCAATAGACTAATTCCAGTAGGAGGCAATATAAGCCCCAGTGCTACCTTGGAGAGCTATAACAGGTGCAGATAACTAATGAGTAGTAGCTCACACAACTATCTACTAAAGAGGTCAACTGAATAATAAAGATCTGCACATTGGATAAGTACCAGTTCACACCAGTATGCTGAAAAGCCACAATATTATACCCATTTGCTCAATCGAATAGCAGTGGCATAATAGGCTGTAAGCCAGCATGATGCACCACTTGTATCTGTATAAATTGCACTCTTTGTATCGCCTTATCTTTGTGCAATTATAATACCAGAAACAACCTCCCTCATATATAGAAGGTGTTTGTGAGTGGTTATCTTATCAGAATTTTTGCATTTTTGCAGTTCCCCCTTGTATAATATTGTGGCTTTTCTGCATACTGGTGTGAACTGGTACTTATCCAATGTGCAGTTCTTTATTATTCAGTTGCCGGGTGTGTGAGCTTCTGCTCACTAGTTATCTGCACTGGTTATATCTCTCCCAGATGGCACTGAGGTTTATATTGCCTCCTATTGGGATTAGTCTATTGTCCAGCCATTGAGCTGTAAGTATGGCTTTCTGTTTGTATTTGTGAGTAAATAATGCCCCATTTTCTGTGTTTTTTGCACCCACTATTTTCCCTTGGGCAGAAATTATCTCACAGCAAAACAATGCAACATGTCATATGGCTAGAAGACCAGGACGTCCAAGTACTACCCTGGCTCCCTAATCTCCCAAAACCAATTAAGCATCTGTGGGATCACCTCAGTCATTGTGTTTGCTCTATGGATCCTCCCTCACACACCCTCCAGCAGCTGTGACATACACTGTACTCAGCATATCTCCAGACATCTGTGACAACCTACCAGGATCTTATTAAGTCTGTCAAGGCCTGTCTAGCTGGTGGTGTGCTGCACACAGAGGCTATTAGGTGGTCAAATTAATGTGACTCAGCTGTGTATATTAACCATTTCAGACAAAAGAGAAAAAAACATACAGAGTTGTATAGCCGCAAATGGATGTCGCGAAGCTCTGTACTAACTCTTTTCTAGGGTCTATAGGTACAGGGCTACGGCATTGCTTTAAATCATTGCCCTGGGTGATGAAAATCCCAGCTTCAATTTGATAATTTGAGTAGATTTTCAATTTCTATTTACCTACATAAAAAAGCATTTAAAATAATATATGAAAACAGGTCAAATAACTTTGTATTTACAGGAATAAGCTTTTAACCCCTTTCCAGAACATGGAGTAGTTGTATGTCACCTGGTCGATAAGGGAGTATGGCGTGAGCTTACTCGATGGGCCTGCTCCATACACAGCAGGTAAGAGCTGTAAATTATTGGGATATACCACAAAACTCAAGATCGTAGTTTTCGTTGGTCTGATTCCTAATGGAGGTCTCCACGACTGCCATCTTACTACTCCAATTATGCAGAGTGTAATAAGACAGCCATTATTGTACTCTGGTCTGCAACATATATTATTAATATTGCAAAACAGTGTACAAGTGAACATACCCTCTAGTGTTCAAGTACCCTAAGGGGACTGCAAGTAAAAAATAAAATTTAAAATACCCCCATTCTGTTAATAAAAATACATTTAAAAAATGCACATAAATGGTATTGCCTTATCTGTGAAAGTCCATTCCATTAAAACATAACTTAATTTATTTTGTAGAGTGAACACTATAGCAAGAAAATCCCAACAGCAAAATTTAATTTTTTGGGTGATTTTGCATCCCCCAAAAATGGAAAGTAATAAAAAAAAAGTTGCTTACATCCAAAAATTATAACAATAAAAGCTACACTTCAGTCCACAGGTCCATGGATGGATAAACAAAAAAGTTATTGGTCATAAATGGCGCTGTAGTGAAAATGAAAAAAATCTTTTTTTTAAAACTATCAAAACATAATGAAAAGTTTAAAGATTTGGTATAACCTGAATCAAAGTTCCCTGCAGAATACAGATAGCATGTCATTTAGGGTATGTTCACACGATGTACTGCAGCGCGTACAGTTCGCGCCACAGTACATTGTGCCTGTCGGGAGTTTGCGTTAATACTTGTACGAGTATTGTACGAGCGGGGAGAGGAGGCGTAATCCATAGTTCTCTATGAGAACTACGGATTACCGTAATTTCGGCGCGCATCTCGCCCGTATTAGAGTGCACATACGGCGAAATGAGTGCCGAAATTACGCCGCGTGAACATACTCTCATACTAAACAGTGAACCATAAAAATAAAACCTTCACAAAAATGGCAAAATTTCTTTTTTTCATATATAACCTAATTAAAAAAAATTTTGGATTTCCCAATACACTATACAGAAAAGTCAATGTTACCATTAAAAAATGTCTTTTCCCACAAAAAAACAAGATGTAGATGGAAAAATGAAAAAGTTATGGCTCTGGAAAGCAGGGAGGGAAAAACTCAATATAGCAGGAATCGGTTGATTTCCAGTTGCTTATGTACAACAACAGTCCCATACAGACATTGTCATCACAACAGTCCTTAATGGGGCTTTCAATCTAATTTCCCTATCTCTAGCATATACTTTACATACTAGGGTCATGTCATAAAAAGGCAATTAACTTAAGTATGTATATAGAGTGTAAAAGGAAACTAGAACCTGAAGGACACACAAGAACACAGTTGACAAAATACTAACCCTTATACTGTCGTTCCAAGTTTTTTAGTGTTCAGTAATATATTGCTTGATAAAAAACAGTGAAATATAAACTATCAACATCATAAAACTAAATATCAGATTTGCATAACTTGCTTTCCAATATGACAATGGCGGTTTAGTTTTCTTCAGCTTTGAGCTTGGTTTTGCCATATGAAAGTAAAGGTTCACCAGGGTAAACAGTGTCTTCTGTCACTCTTAAGAAAAAATATAGATATATTAAAAATTTTATTTATGCATTTTACAGAAATAAAGTAAAAATACAGAAGAGAACAAGAACCCCTACAGTGTTAAAACATAAAGGAAATAAGCATACAAAAATTAGGACAGTGTAGCTACTCTAATAATGCTTGGATATAAACAACCACGCAAAGTATTAGATTATCAAAAGGTAGCATCAAAAGTATAAGGAAAGAACCTCACACACCCTATTTGTGCAAAAAACAGCAACCACAACTCCAATTAAACTATTACAAACTAATACACCACAGACGTTTGTGCATTCAGCCAAAGGTCCCAAATTAGGACAAATGGATCCGGTGTGCCTCTGGCTGACAATAGGACACATTTAACATTGTTAGGTAATATACATGAGCTCAATAAGGAATGAAAGGGACAATCTGGGTGCTTCCCGTTTTAATAAATAGGTCTTCTGCATAGGAGCTATTAATATTTGTTAGATATGAATTCTATAAAGTTTGTTAAAAAGGAGTTATTTCCAACCTTTTACAAAGACATGCTACTAGGACCACATACTCCTGGGAGACTAATAAGGTTATGAATCTCAGCCCAAAAGGATTGAAAGACGGGACAATCCTTATGATGTGACTACTGGCGGCCTCTGCCTCCACTCCTAGGAGCACAAATCAAGACCTAGGGTACGGTTCAACGGTTATTTTGGGGGAATTTCGCACGTATTTTGCGGATGTCACTGCAGCTCTAATTGAGCGAAATGCGTCAATCATTCATGGTAATCATTGGTCGCCATAGGAATCTGAGATTACATCTCTCCACGGCGAACAATACGATCGTATTTGTACGCGGGGGGAGAATAGTGACATGTACTTACTTGCGGCGATACGCGGCTGCGAGTAATGACAGTCTATGGGCAGAGAGTGCGCCCCCCACGTGGGGAGTAGCACCGGACTCCCGAACCGGGTAATTGCGGGCGTATGTACGCCCGGCAATTAAGCCCGTGTGAACATAATAGGCATAAATCGCTTTTTTAGTGTCGAATGTGCCCACATGTATTAAATTGTCATGTGTGTGATTTCATAAATCTGGTGTTCTGTTGCTTGCGTGTTAGTTTCTTGCAATAATTAGCTTGTTTAACACCCTTGATGGTGATGGCAATTTTTTCACGGTGTATTTACATCCTGTTTCCCAGAGCATTAAGATAATTTATTTTTCATCTAAATAGACATATAAAGGCTTTTATTGGGTGGGAAGATGTATTTCTAGAATGATTGTCATTCATTGTAAAAGAATATACTGGGAAAGCAGATACTTTTAAGTGGCAACATGTAAAAAAACAAACATACTTTTTCGCTATGTGCGGATGTTTTATTTTTAGGTTCTTCACTCCGATATAAATGATGTGTTATCTGTATTCTACAGGTTGAGAAAAATCTGGCAATACCAAACAAGTAGGGTTTTCGTTATGTTTTGGTACCAAAACTTTTTCTATTTTAAAAATGTTTGCCACATCGCCATTTTCTGCTACCAATAGCTTTTTTGTGATTCTTCCTTGAGTGAGTGTAAATTTGTTGCAGGCTAAGAAGGTTCTTTTTTATTGTGCCGTAGTTTAGAATCATGCAACGCTTTTCTTGATACTTTATATTCCAAACCTAATTTTTAGGCGGACATGAAATTACTGGTACGAGCTGCAGTAAGTGGATATCCGTGGGCACCGCAAGCGAATTGTTGTAAGCCACGCATAGGGACGCAAGGTATCTAATACGGGTCCCGGTTTTCACCAGAGCCGCGCAAGGGGCTGATATGCTGCGGCTGGGATTTACCAGGTCGTTCCACTGAAGGTGACTTGCGATAGAGCAAGGGTGAGATGGTCCCAGAATCGTCAGGGTAGAGTAAGTCGGGCAGGCCAATAAGTCAGTACAGGCGGCAGTGGTTGGTGGAGCGAGGGATGTAGGCAAGAAGGTACTGTACACGGATATGAGAAGACTCAGATACGCTTATCTCAATAGGCAATAGGCATAAAGATCGGGCAAGGGGATCCGGAAGAGCTGGATTACATAACGGGCAGGAGACGGCACTACCAATTACCGGTGCGCTGGCCTTTAATTTACAGAACCGGCGCACGCACGCCCTAGCGAGCGAATTGCGGGCAGCGGGCCCGTCAGACGGGGGGCCGTGGTGAGGTCGCAGGGGCCCCGTGGCCAATTACCAAAAATATTACGTATTTTGGCATAGGAAACTTAAATATCAGTTCTATATTATTAAACCGTAAAACGTAACTTTTATTATATCTAACTCTTACCTCTATACACTATTTTAAAAACTGATCTTTCTCATCATTTAACCTTTTTCGATTTTTGAATAAGAGGGAATCACACTCTTTTCTCTATCAAGTCTGGAGGACCCATATTAAAGGAGAGCTTATATCTATAGCAAGAGTACTAGCTTCAAGTAAAGGAGCCCAAGCAACTACTTGGGAAGTATCCCTTAATTATAGACACATAGAACAAATTAAGGCCCTTGTGACACCGTCTGCAGCAGGTTGACACTTGTAGACAGCGGTGATAGAGATCAAATTTAAAAACGTCATGCTGAACTCGCGGGAATGTTTCGACGCATACCTGGCTTTATTTAAGGAGCTTCGAGGTCGATCAAATGGTGGTCTGAGCCTTCACTTCTTTTATATATGTTAGGTAAAAATCATTTCAGGTGCTCACAATTAGCCATAGGAATCACATAATAGCCCATCCCCCTTCCGCGCGCACATCAACTCCATACACATGTCCTGCCTAAAGTGACACCATGACTCTCATGAGCGCCATAACACCTTCAGACAAATTCGCATCTCCATAACAGGCTTGCCCATCTTCGGTACTGCTGTGCTCAATGCATGGCACAACAAACACCTCAGCCTGACTGTGATGGGCTTCCATCTCACTTCTCTCTAATATTTGCAAGGGTGCCTCACTAGTATGAACTAAGCATATAGGTATCAATACACAGGGGCACACTGCATCATTGTCAAAATTCCATAAGCCCTTATCTTCAATATTATCGGCATATCATTGGAAATATAACTTACACTGTACAAATAGACATAATCAAATTATTTCACATTAAGTCTTCTCTTATGTATGTAATATGCATATTCATCCAATAGAGTGCAGGGCCATTAAATACTAGTTCCACTGCATTGTATAGTATTTGTTCAAGACTATTATTCATAAACTTTTCTCTTTCACATTAATATTCATATCATTTAATCATATGTAGGCTCTATGGCTAGCCTCCCTTACTCACAGTCTGACTCACAAGTTCCATTGATTTTGGCGTTTGGAAATATTTTCCTTTCTTCTCTCTTACAGTGATCAGCGTACGATGAATGATATTATTTTTTTAATAGAGTGGATTTTGCGAGATGCCGCATCCAATTCTGCGGTCCGTAGGGTGCTTGACCTAGGGGGTCTCGGATATTAATAAGGTATTGATTGTAATACAATGCAATAAGCGTGTACAAATATGGCGGTTTACACGCTTCTTATAATCAGATAGGACCAGCCGCAGTTCTAAAGGGGTTTATACAACATGGATGGAGAGTTAGTTGCATGTTAGGGTATGTTCACACGGTGTAAATTTCGGCGCGGATTTCACCGCGTCATTTGCGCTTATACGCGGCGAGATGCGGCCAGCATTTACGATGATCCTAGCTCTCATAGAGATACTATGGATACAGCCGCGTCCCCGTTGTCCCAACAAAAAGAGTTTTTGAGTCAGTCCACCTGGTTCGTTGATTTACGGCCTGCAACGGCTCGGACAGGTAAGGATTCCTGGTAGATGAATGCTCAAACAGAAAACACAGCATCAGCGTTTGTGCTTCCGTATGATAAGTTTAAAAATTTCCACCTTTATTCACAGATAAATTTAAAATCCCACATGTTAGACAATGATTCACGCATCGGAGCGACGCTGTGTTGGAGTGTAAAGAACACTTATTCATTGCAAAATATATTTACGCTTGGGGACATAAGTGATATGTCTATTACGCCCGTGTGAACATACTTATGGTCTGTTCTTCACACCGATGAGTTTTTTATGCGTTTTTTTATGCTTTTTTTGTGCAGGCAGGCACAGCAATTAATGCTTGTACATTGTGCAAAAAACTGCAATATAAAAAAACGCTTCAAAAACGCACTGTGCTGAAAACTACCCTTAGGGGCGTTTACAACGGTTTTCTGAGACTGATTCGCTGTACGCGCGGTATTTGCGTTCAGACTGGTTGAATCCGTTTTACAGTCATTCCGGTAATCAGGTGTACACTAGAGAAGTTCAGGGCCATAGCAACTTTTGGAAAGGGTCCCCTTCCACTCACCCCTGACACGACAAATGTATCAGGAACATGCTGTTAGATAATGTAGTTTAATACAAGGGGCAAAATAACTCACCATACATTCTCTCACAAACTACTGCTACCAATCAATCCCACTATACCAAAATCAACATTACAATAAGCGACTTATAAGAGGATCCTATTATACACCAGAACACGACCACAAAATTCACCACCATCATGTGATGAATAATTAACCCTACACAATTACTGATCCCCCCCAGCTTCCAAACAGACCATTGATCTAATAATAAATAATATATAATAATATAGTAACCATAAAGTGGTATATACTCAGTGTACAAGGCCTGGCAGACTGTATATAACCACCATACAGTGACCATATAGTGGTAGACCGTGTAAAGGCTACTGGATGTTATATTAGCCCCTTACAGCGGACATATAATGGTAGACCAATTTACACAAGGCTTGTCAGACAGTATATTACCTCATACAGTGACCATATAGTGGTAGGACAGCGTGTAGCACTGGTTGCTGACTGTATTTACACAAGACAGTGGCCATATATATGGTAGACAGCAGTGTACACAGCCTGTGCGACAATATTAATGTTATATATATATTAATTGTTATTAATATTCATTATGAATGTATGCAATCGAATGTCTGTGATTTCTTATAATATGTATTAAATTATGTAATGTATGAATATTGTAGTTATATAATGATAATTATATGATGATTAAAATGACTATATGAAATGATTATATATGATATTGATGTGTTTATATTGTATGATGAAATAATATAATGTGATGATGATATATGTTTTATGTTTGGATATGTGACATTATTGTATGTATGTAAATAATAATATCTTGAATATGATGATTAATAATTGCTTATGATGATTGTAATTGTATGAGATGTAAATGATAAATTTAGTGTTCGTAAATTAATTGGGATGTGATTAATATGTATGAACTTTTTTGTTTTTTTTTGTATGATGATATGAATGCTAAATTGTATATTATTTATCTAATGTATATACATGTAATGTATGAATAATTATATTATGAATCTATATATGTAAATGATTGATGTGATTATCTGATTGTTGATGTATTAAATTGAATTATTGATCTTTGATTATGTTGTATATGAATGATATAATATAGTATGTGATGATGATATGATATGAATTGATACTGATATGATATTGTATTATTGTGCTGAATGTTTGATTATAATATTGATGATTGAATTGTGTATGATTAATGAGTATTTAATGATGTATACATGTATGTTATGATATATATTTATAATAGAATGAAAGAATGAAAATATGATGTAATAATGTATTGTTGATGATGATGAATATAATGTATCTTGATGTGATGAATGATTGATTTTAATGATTGAAAAAGTGTATTTGTGAATGTGATTTGATTTGTGTAATGGATGTAACTGTGTTGGAAATTATTGATGATGATAATTATTGTAATATTTGTGTTGATATTTATTGCTTTGCTGAAATGATGGATAATTGTATGTATATATGAATAATAATATGATATATTTATGTATGTATGTGATA
Organism: Phyllomedusa bahiana; assembly: GCA_025379985.1. Lineage (NCBI taxonomy): Eukaryota > Metazoa > Chordata > Amphibia > Anura > Hylidae > Phyllomedusa > Phyllomedusa bahiana. Next base: position 130,182 of record JAODAL010001115.1, on the reverse strand, counting down.
TGTATGTTAAAATATATGAATATTATTTGTATGATTATGTGATTAATTTTATAATGTGTGTTATTGTTTGAAATTGAATTTGTACATATGTGTTGATGATATTATATCTGTTAATATATATATGATGTGATAAATTTGAAATTTAAAATATCATGTAAATGTAAATGTGATATTTAATGATGTTCTGTGTTTGAAATGAATGTTGTTGCTGATGTATGTAATATTATATGTATGATATATTTATTATATGGTATGATAAAATGAAATATTTATATTAATGTGAATTTTAATATAATAATTTTATTAATATTTGTTGATAATATGTATTTGATTTATTATTGTGAAATGTGTGATTGAATTATGAGTATTGTGTATTTGTATGTTATGAATGATGTTATGGATGAATATTTAATGTGTAATAATTTGTTTATGTTATATGTGATTTGGATATGTATGTGATGTATTAATGTGTTGATTTATATTTAAATATGATTGATGAAATAATGGATAATGATGATGTATTGATTAATATTGTGAATGATGAATGATTAAATGTATGAAAATTTCTAATGTATGTGAATAATGCTTGATGATAGTGAGTACAGGGCAGTTACATTTGTGACTCACAGGTGAGTTTATTGTCAGTCGTTATTGAATTTCTCTTTTGTTCTGCATCGGTCCAGTCCGCCATTCTTGATGAATCTCCCGACCAATGTCCCTGCTGATATAGACACCAAATATATTAGAATCTGACTTTTCAGAACCTGCCCCTGGTATTGGGGTCCATTTAGGCAGGAGGGTTATGATAGGATATATGGGGCCATAAATAGGCAAGGTATAGGGTAGCAGTGAGATGCCCATTGTCAGGAGGGTTTAGGTAGTATTAGGGAATCCATCCAGGTAGGACAGGGTTAGGGTTGGGGGTATAGGGGCCAATAGGTAGGGTTTAGGTAGCTTAACAGGGGCCATATAAGTAGAACGGCAGGTTGTGGGGGGTCTACAGGCAGGCTTGTCGGGGGTATTCGGCAGGCAATAGGGGGTGTAGAGCGCAGGCATAATGGGGGTGGTACAGGGCAGGCATATGGGGGCTGTATGGCAGGCAGCAAGGCAGATAGAGGGCTGTATGGCGCAGGTTATAGGGGGCTGTATAGGAGGCAGGGAGGCAGATAGGGGGCTGTATAGGCAGGCACGCAAGGCAGAATAGGGGATTATAGGAGGCATGGATCTTGTGGCTGTAATAGGCGTGGCAAGGCATATAGGGTGCTCTAATGGCAGCCGGATATATAGGGGGTTGTAATAGGCAAGCAGGCAGGCATATTAGGGGGCTGTATAGGCGGCAGGCATATAGGGGGCAGCTCTCAGGCAGGCATATGGGGGGAGGCTATAGGGCAGGCATATGGGGGCTTTAGCAGGCATTATGGGGGCTATTAGGCGGCATTATAGGGGGTCTATAGGCAGGAGGCATTAGGGGGCTGTTTAGGCAAGAAGGCATGTAGGGGCTGTATAGGGGCAATGGAGTTGGCTATAGGATGCAGTATGGCGGCTATAGGCAGGCATATGGGGGCTCTAGGCGCATAGGGGGGGCTGATAGGTGCATATGGGGGCTATAGGCGGCATATGGGGGGCACATATGAGATTATGGGGGCTATAGGCAGGCATATGGGGCGAGTTAGGCAGGCATATGGGGGGGCTATAGGAGGTTATGGGGGGCTATTAGGCAGGCATTGGGGGTATTGGTAGGCATATGGGGGAATAGGCATGCTTCTGGGGGGCTATAGGCAGGCTATGGGGGTGATAGGCAAGGGCATATGGGGGTATAGGCGGCATATGGGGGGTCTATAGCGCAGGCATATGGGGGTTATAGGCAGGCAAATATGGGGGGATGGCAGGCATAATTATGGGGGGGTATAGGTTGGATTTTGGGGGGTATAGGCGGGATATGGTGGGGTATAGGCGGCATTTGGGGGGTATCGCCCGGCATATGGGGGGGGGGAGCCCTTATCGGCAGGGCATATGGGGGGCTATATGGCAGGCATATGGGGGCTATAGGCAGGGCTTATGGGGGGTTATAGGCAGGCATTATGGCGGTAGATAATATAAGGAAACAACTTACCCACCTCGGTCAATGCTCCCGATGCGTCCGCTCGCTACGCTCTGATGCTCTGCCACTGGCAGCTCTGCGATCAGCGCCCACGTGATATGAGGGTGCGGCGAGGGGGGAAGGAAGTAACCAGAGTGGAGCGATCGGCTGCTGTTCTGGCTACTACGAGCAGCGCTGCCACTGAACTTCGGGCCGGGGGGCCCGGGCGTTCAGAGGGAGTATGCGTGGCCCGCAGCTCCCGCCCGCCGCAGTGAATGTTAAGTTCATTGCCGGCGGGCCACAGGGCAGGCATTTTACCGGGGTAGCGGAAGCAGTAGCAAGCTGCCCGGGGCCCCCTAAGTCGACAGGGCCCCGTCTAGCAACTGTTCCTTGTACCTCGGTGTTACGCCCTGGGTAATCCACAGCTTCTAATAGAGAACTATGGATTCCGTTCTTCTCCCCGCTCGGCGACATACGGTTCGATGCGGGAAGAAGATGGAATGCACATTATTTACAGCGTGTATGTCGCTGTGAATAATGAGTGTCTATGGGGCCAGCGAGCTGGCCGGACCCACGCCCAACTTGTGCATGGCAGCCGGCGTAATTGCGGGGCGAACCCCGTCCCCGCAATTCACGTCAGCAATAAGCGTGTGTCTTTAATCATCCGTAGGGGAGTTCACACAGCATATTGCAGGGACGGTATTGCGCGTATTGTGCGCTGTTATGTGCTGCAATACGGCTGGAACCGTGCAAGCCATTAACAGTATCCACAGTTCTGCATAGAGAACTGTGGATTCGTTCTCTGTCAATTTATTTACTGGCGTGTACGCGCCCCGAATAAATAATGATTGTTCCATGGGGCGGTGAGTTCGGGCCACAAAACCCAGAACCCGCTGCACGGGGCAGCTGGCGTAATTGCGGGGCGCGAAATTCATCCCGAATTACGTCGGCAATAACCGGGCCTTTCTGGCGGGTGTCAGCTGCAATTAGTAAACTGCTTCCTGACACATATGTACAGGTTCCGGTGGGTTGTTAAAGGGTTTTTAGAGTTATCGTTAGTGATAGAGATGGGCGAATGATTCTACGAAAGGGGAATTCGTTATTGAATTTCAGGAAAACTTTCGATTCTGAACAAAGTCGAAGTTTGGGGGACTTAGGCGTGAAACAAAGTGTGTTTTGATAGATAAAATGGCTGCGAGGCACATGGCGTTACTGGTGCAAAGATTATTGGGAGGAAGAGGGAATAGCCTGCATGACCATGTTGCAGAGATGAGCCAATCAGAGACCGGGGATTCTATGATGTGCACGGCACTTTAATAAGTCCGGGCGCGGCGCTGGGAGCTATAAGCTTCACTGTATGATCATGGAAAGGTGTGTGCGGTGATTGTTATTGATTCTTACTGAAGAACTGATTTTTCTACAGCGATTTTTGTAGGGTTTCGCACGCTTGTCTCGAGATGCTACTCTTAATGTTCTAATCTGTTTTTGTGGGGTATTGGATTGAAGTCCAGTGTTGATGTAGTTGTGGTCCAGTTGCTGCTGCATATCATTTAATAGCTATCTGCTCACTGGCACATTGAATATCTCATAGGGGGATTAAGCTGTTCTGTTGTATATTTAAAAGAAAACAGCGTTTTGTTACAATACAAATTACCCTCTTCATTTATGGTGCTCTTTTGCCTTTTGGCAATTTAATCCAGGGGTTAATTAAAGCGTTTTGTTTGTGCTGCTAGATGACTAAAGAAATCGTTTATTTCACCGCCTCAAAAATAATTTTTTTCTGTAGACTATATTCACAAGAGAAGGTTAATTAAAGTTTTTCCTCTTGTGTGTAGAGTAGAAAAACACGCCATGTACCCAATGCTACAAAGCTCGTAGTTTTTGGTTGCTAATTTTTTGTTGCAAATTTACATCCAGAGGGTTTAATTAAAGGTTGTTCTGTGCTGTGGTGATAAAAGGTAATAAACGATTATTTCACGCAAAAAAGAAATTTTTCCTGTAGCATAATTCCACAAGCGAGGTTAATTACCAGTTTTACTCTTGTTGTGTAGCGTAAAAATACACGCATTGTAGACTCGCTAATAAAGTGGTAGTTTTTGGCTACTCAATTTCTTTTGTGCAATTACATCCAAGGGGCTTAATTAGCGTTGGTCTGCAGTTGTACTCAGGTTAAAGTAACTTTGTTTTCACCGCCACAGAATAAAATTTTTTTTTTTTTTTTCTGTAGGCTAATTGCATATTTGAAGGTTAATTAAGCCTGTTTTGTGCTTTTATATTCAGTAAAATACAAAGAGTTTTTATATCGGCACATACTAGTCAATTTTTCCTGCCCATTTGTGGAGCGCAAGTTAATATTCAAGGTTTTACCCAAAGCTTCTTAGTGGGTTAATTGGAGTCAATATACAGGGTTGTGTATTTATATAATAAAAGATATCTTCTTTCAAAAACAGTGCTGTACATTTTAGAAACAAACAGTATGTCAGACAGAGTGGTGGCAGGTATCTTCACCTGGAGTGGAGAGGCACTAAACATCAGGCCCAGGCGCTCAGACAGAACAGGGACGTACAGCAGGGGGTTCTTGATTGGTTGAAATCTAGGTATCATTCCTCCAGATGACATCTGGCAACCCCCAGCCAAGGTCGTGGGGAAACATCAGACAAACCTTATTGGCATGGCGGGAGCGGTTAAGGTACAAGCGGCTCTATTCTGTCTCTCAAAACGCCTCTGTCCAATCGGTTCCTCAGCCGAGATTGATCTGTGGTCTGGCCTCGCGCCATATATAGCGAGGATGAACAATGGAGGTGGGAGTCAGCAGCAATTACTTGGCAGTGAAGAAAGGGGGCCGGCCAAATATCCCTGCTTCTTGCAGAGGCGGCCAAAGTATAGATGTGGAGAGTGGCATAGGAGGTCATGTGATGAGGGGTCGCCTCAGCTTTACCAAGACCGGTGACTGATGAAAACACAAACTAGATGAGATGTGGCTGACGCAACTTGGGGAGCGGTTGAGGAAGGGGCTTCATCATGTCAGAGAGAAAAATGGAGGGCGTCAGCATTGCGCTTCAGGACAGGCGGCGCAGCCAGCAAGTCGGGATGTGTGGCCGTTGCGGTCAGCAGGGTAGCAGCAGTGTGAGGAGACGCCGTATTTCCTCCACGTTGTCAAACTGCGGTCCTGCGCCAATGTCCGCTCTACCACCCCACCTCACCATTTCAGCACACAAAGTATGATCCTCATACCCATGTGTGACACACAGTTCTACACAGGGGGGAGGAACTGTTTCCGCGTCACTGCAGCAAGAAAGCGATGTGTTGGCTTTCTCGCTCCAATGCAAATGGAACAATGGTGACGGGACAATGGGAGGAAATGGTGATCCACGATAACATGCACGAGGAGGGATGGTCATGGCCCTGCATGGCGCATGTGTTCAATCTTGTTGTGAAGTATCCATTGAAGTCTTCCACCGATCTTTCAGAAGATTTGAAAATGGCCATAGAAACTGTGCATGCACTTCATTCCATTCCTTCAAAGGCCAGGAACACCTCCTCGAGTTGCCAGTGGCAGAACGGCTCCCCCCACCACACTCTGGATAGGCGACACTTTGATATGCGATAGTTTTCACCCGTTGGAATTCTAGCTGCACATGTTTGGACCGAAATGTATGAAACAGCGAAAGGCATTAATGATTTTTGATGATGCAGTGCGGACAGGAGTACTCATGTGGAACTTTGATGTAGAGTGCAGGGTCATGCGTGAACATTGCCGTTTGTTGAGTGCCATTCAAGGAGGCGACGTTTATTTGTCAGTCGCCAGGACTACAGGTGGAATAGAATAACGTCATTCCATGCTTCATGTCGGGGAAGAGGGGAAAAAAATCTGTTTGGGCAGGGGAGGGACGTGGCGACTACATCTCGGGGCCCACATGAGCCCGGTGGGGACTAAAAATGGAGGGGAGGGGGTTTGGGAGAAAGCATTGTCTGGTAAAATGAGGGTTTTCTCCCCAAGTGAAAAGAGGGAGGAGCAGGAGCGGGGGAGGTAGATGGAGATGGGGGGAAAGACGGGAGATGACCCGAAAGCCCCGTGGCTTTTCAGTGGAGAGGGAGGCGGGGGCCCCCTCGGAGTATTGTGAGGGCCCGCAGCATGAGTTTGCCTGGCTATGACGCAGAATGTCAGCATCCGCAGAGAGATGACTTCTGTCTTCCCCCCCTTTTGGGGACCTATACCGGTAAAAATTGTGACCCTTTTTCCCAGTATTGAGAGGGAGGAAAAATAAATACTATGGGAAACCCCTCGTAGTCAGTTGGGCCCGGGCCTATGTGCGCATTTTCCTCCTCGGGACAGGTCGCCCGGGGGGTTCCTCAGCGTCAGTACTACTGCTGGGGGTGGGTTGGGGTTTGGGGGGGTAGGAGCGTACCAGCTCCATCGCAGAACCTAAGTTGGAGTCATGATGAGCGCTTCCTTCACCCCCCTGTGAGGAGGGCAGTGCCCGTAGCAGCGGACTGGGCAGCCTGAAAACAGGTGGTGGCCTATTGGACAGCACTTGCACCCCCGTTAGAAGATCGCTGGACTATGGGCAGCCAAATGGTGTGGGCCGCAACTTGCCGGAGTTTGAGTGGGGAGGGAAACTGTCCGCCGGCCGTTTGTGTGGCTTAGAGGGGGTGTTCAGTGCGCGGGGGCCTCGTTTTAACCCAAAGGGGAACCGCTTTTCCAGGGAAATGGGGAACGATGCCTTTGTCAAGATGAATCAGGCGTGGTTGGCCGGTTTCCCAACCCAAAGCCTTAGGGGTCAGACTACATCAGCCATGAGCCTCACCCAAAAATTGGAAATGGTTGGGGTTCAAACTACCTGTCAGACATATTTGATTCCCCCACCGCCGATGCCACCATCTGTGACAGTTTCTCCATCTGCCCCCAAAACCCTTTTACAGGGACTGGTAATGCCCCCACCTCCCCTTTTTTTTCATTGTGCCACTCTCTGACCTCATGCTGTGCCCTGCCGCCCTCACCCACTCTCTGTCATTTTGCCCCTTGTGGCCACTTCCCGTTTTTTTCCCCCCTCAGAATGTTTATTGTGCCCCTTTTTCTGCCTCATGCTGCTGTGCTGGACCTCCATCTTGTTATTTTTCCCTCTGTGGCCTATCCCGTTTTTGCCCTCTGAAAGCATTGGCCCCTCTTGATCATGCTGTTGCTTTCCCCCCCCCCCGCCGTCACCTCCCCCTTTTCTTTTTCCATTGGGGGCCTACTATGTTTTTTCACCCCCAGAATGTCATTGTGCCCCTGTTGACCTCTGTGCTGCTGCGTGACTCCCTCTTGCATTTTTGCCCTCTGTGGCTACGATGTTTTACCCCTCCAAAAAAAGTCTTTGGCCACTGCCCGCCTCATGCTGCTGCCACCTCACCTCTACCTTGTCTTTTGCCCCTCTGTGGCCTACTTGTTTTGCCCCTCCGAAAGTCATTGTGCCCCTGTCTGACCCCATGCTGCTGCTGCTTTACCTCAACTGTGTCATTGTGCCATCTGTGGCCCCTTCCCGTTTTTGCCCCTCCAGAAAGTCATTTTGCCACTGTTGACCTCATGTGTGCTGCTGTGACCCCCACTTTTGTCAAAATTTTGCCCCCTGGGCAACTATTTTTTCCACATCCTAAATTGTCACTGGGCCCCCCCTCTGCCCTCTGCTGTTGCCCCTTTGCCGCCGTCCCCTCCACTCTCTTTTATTGTCCCCACTTTGGGGCCCCTACTCCAGTTTTTGCCCCCTTCCGAAATTTTCTTTGGGTTCCACTCTCTGACCTATGTGTTTGCCGTCACCTCCACTCTTTTGTAAATTGGTTGCCAAAAAAATTTTTTTTTTTTTTTCCCCCCCCCCCCCCCCCTTTTGGGCCTACTACTGTTTTGCCACCTCCAGAATGTCATTGTCCCCCTGTTTTGGCCCTCATGCTGCTCCCGCCGTCCCCCTTTCCACTCTCTGTCTAGTGCCCACTTTTGTGGCCTTTATTTACGTTTTTTGCCACCTCCATAATGTCATTGTCCCCACTTTGACCTCATGCTGCTGCCCCCGTAAACTCCACGCTCTGTAATTGTCCCATCTGTGGCCTATTCCAGTTTGTGCCACCCCCAATGTCATTGTCCCCACTTCTGAGCTCATGCTTTTTTGCCCCTGCCGGCCACCCTCCATTTGTCAATTGTGCCACTTGGGGGCCTTTTACTCCGGTTTTTTGCCCCCTCCGTTTGTCATTGTGCCACTGTTGACCTCTTGCTGCTGGGGGTTTGCTCCCCGTGCCTACACACTTTTGTCATTGTGAAAACTGTTGGCCCTCTTGTGCTGTTGTGGCTGTTTGCCGTAAACCTACACACTCTTTTTAATTGTGCCACTGTTGACTCATGCTGCGCTCCCCGTGATCTCCACCCCGTTTTCATTGTGCCACTTTGTGACCTTTTCCTGTTTTTCCCAAACCTTCCAGAATGTCATTTTTGCCCCTTTGACCTCATTGCGGCGGGTTGTGGCTGCCCCCCCAAAACCAACCCCCACGCTGGGGTCACTAATGGTCCCCACCTGAGCTCTCAGTTGTTTTTTTCCAGCTTTGGGCTGCCAGGGACTTTATCAGGCAACTTCCCCGCTTCAGTTTTTGGTCAGTTTTCCCCTCTTAAGTGCCCAGGGAAATTTTAAGTGAAGCGATTCTAAGAGCGGGGCCCAGTCATGTGCGTTTTCATACTAAAAAAAAAACATTTATGAAGCCCAAAACCAAGCCCCTCGGGCATTTTTAAGCATGGCCCAACTTTTAAACAGCACCCTCCCAGGCCTTGCACCCTGGAAATTTGCTTTTTTTTTTTAACGTGTTTCTCAAAAGAAAATTCGGACCGAAGTTATTTTTGTGGGGAAATTGGGGAAAGGGTGAGCGAACCAAAATTTTTGAAAAATTTCGCCCACCCTTTTTTTGGGGACTTAAAAAAATTCTGAAAAAATATATTTAAGTTTACCATTGCTAATGTCTGTTTATCTTAGTAGGCATAATATTCAATATAGAGTAGGTATACTTACAGTGCTGAAGTGGCGGAGCATATGCCACGGATTGCTGGGTGCAAAGGAGGCCCCAAAAAGTCACTCTGTATGGTCAGGTTACTTAAAAACAGTGGAAGGCAGTGAATTGAATCTTGGTCCCAATAAAATTTAAAAGTTAGTTTAGTTGGGGAAAAAAAAGGGTTTCCTTTTGAAAATCATAGTTCCCCCTTTTCCGACATGTGACCTACATCATCCTGCTGGGAAGGAGTTATGGAGCGGGCTCACTCGCTGAGACGGCTCCATAAGCAGCGGGCGCGGGCTAATCATTAAAAATGACACCCCCGCTCCCAGCAGGGTCAGCCCTGATTTTGCCCCCTGCTGAATAACCATTAGATACTGGGGAAAAAATCAAAGGGGCAGCAGTTTAAATGAAGGGGAAAATTTTCCCTGCTCCCAGTTTTTCCCTTTGATCGCCCTTTTCCCCCCCGCAAAACCCCGAAAACAAATTGAGTCTACACCCCCCGGGGCCCATAGGTGGAAAAAGGGAAAAAGTTATTGGTCACAGAAAATGGCGCTCCCAGCAAATTTAAGAAATGGGAAAAAGGTTTTAAAATTTTTTAAAAAAAAAATACAAAAAACAAAAGGGAAAAAACCTACTTATTTTTGGGACCACCGAAACTTCCAGCCCGCAAAATACAAATAAATTGAATTTTATTTCCGAAGAGGGAACAAAAAAAAAAATATCCCTGCAAACTTGGGGCAAGGAAGTTGTTTTTTTTTTCCTTTTTACTTCACTGTAAAAAAAAAATCATTTTATAAATCTTGGAGATGGGAATATAAAAAAAAAGTTATGACTCTTTGGGAAAACAGGTAGAAAAAAAATAAAGGGGCCAAAAAAAATTTTGCCCTGCGGGGGGGAGGGGTTATGCATGTCATTGAAACTTTGGGCCTACTGTAAATTTTACCTGAACCTTAAAAAAAGAGGAAAAGGCGTTAAACATTAAAGATAACTAAAGACAAGAAACCATTTAAAACTAAAGCTCACGCAGTATTTCAGCTTTTGATCTTGTTAAAAATATGTTCAACAGGGAAATACTTTTACAAACCCCCTTTTGGGAAAGAATTCCCCGACCGAAATTTTATGGAAAATTTTTCGTTGATTTTCCCGCCGACTTTTAAAAAAAAAAAAAACATCACATATTGACAAATTGGGAGATTTTGCCTCCCAAACCCCCCAAGTTTCACAAACAAAATCTGCCCTTTTTTGTAATTTGGTACCCAAAAAACCAAATTTAAATGAATTTGGGGAGTGATTTAAAACCACAGTTGAATTAAAATGTTATTTTTTTTGGGGAAAAAAAAATTTGGGAAAATAGGGTTTTTAAGATAAAGGAAAAGAAGCGGGGCTCTGTGGGGAAAATAGGGTTATATGAAAGGGCAGAGATTTCTGAGCTCTGTGATTTATTTGGGTTTTTATGATAAAGGAGAGAAGCTGAGCTCGTGATATATAGGGTTTAAAATGGGGGGGGGGGGGGGGTTTTTAGGGGGGGGGGCGGGGGGGGGGGGGGGGGGGGGAGAGGGGGGGGGGGGGGAAACTGAGCTCTGTGATATATAGGGTTATTTAAAAAGAGGGAGAAAACTGAGCTCTGTGACCCTATTAAAGGGGTTTTATGATAGAAGGAGAGGGAAACTAGCTCTTTTGATATACAGGGTTTATGATGAGGGGGAGAAGCTGAGTCTGTGAAAATTTTAGGGTTACATGTAGAGGGAGAGAAGCTGAGCTCTTTGATAATATTTGGGTTTTTATGACAGAGGGGGAAAAAGGGTGAGTCTTTTAAAAAATAGGGGTTTTATGATAGAGGAGAGAAGTGAGGGTCTGTGATATACAGGGTTATTTGTAGGGAAAAAGAGAAACTCTCTGTGTATATAGGGGGGTTTTAGGGTAGAGGAGAGAAGGGTGATCTGTGATATACAGTTAAAAGGGGTTTTTATGATAAAAGGAGAGAAGTGGTTTGTGTAAAATTTTTTTATTATATGATAGAAGGAGAGGAGCTGGGGCCTGTGATATAAAAGGGTTAAATGTAGAGGAGGAAAAAGCTGAGCTCTGTGTTTCCCAAAGGGGTTTTTATGACAGAGGGAGGGGAAGCTGAGCTCTTTTGATATTTTAGGGTTTAAAAGACAGGGGAAAAAAGTGAGCTCTTTTGTATATTTGGGTTATATGATAGAGGGAAAGAGGCTGTTAAATCTGTGATAAAATAGGGTTTGCTGATTTTTTAGAAAGGATTTCTGAAGGGGAAAAGGGAGAGTAAATACTAACAGGACTACTAGTTGAGAAAGTCCGGCGGGGTCCCTCACCTACCCAGGCACACACTGATTGTCAGCTTTCCCTGTATCAGTGTTTTTACCCTAAATAAAAATTCCCAAATTTCGTGTGTGCGCATGGTCAGCAGGCTTCCTGTTTTTTTTAAGGGTATGTTCACACGGCCCTTTTTTGATGTGTGTTTTGGATCCGTGTTCCAATATTTAAAAATGTAAAAGGGGGTTAAAATTTTAATGTTTAAAAAAGATCGGCTTTAAACGGGGCTGAACGGGGATTTTGCATTTTTCCCGATGCGTCTTTCTGATGGTTTCAAAGAAATTTTTTAAAAATTTTTTTACCCTTTTCACATCCAAAACACCCTATTTAAAATATTTGGGGGGTTTTGTGTACAAAAAAATGCATCCCAAAAAGTCCCACACTTTGGGTTGGTCTTTGGGGTAAAAGTTTTTTTGAGCGCCGTTTTGAACTTTTCCCTAAAAAGGTGCTTTTAGAAAAGGGGGATGTTTTTTGGGGCTTTTTATGGTGCGTTTTTTTGGATGCGTTTTTTGGCAGAAAGGCACAGCAAAATTTTGTGCATTTCTGCTGAAAAAAAGCATAAAAAAAAACCCCCAAAACCCAAAAAAATTTGTGTGAAAGCACCCCGTAGGGTTTTTGTCAGGATTTTCTCTTTTTTTTTGCTTTCCCGGAAAATCCCGATTAAAAACATTTAAAAAACCCGCATATTCAGGCTTTAGGTTTTTTCCCTTTTTAAATTTTATTCTACTGACAGATAAAGGGAGCTTTTAAAAAAATGACGGTTTTTCATCAAGGTATTCATTTACAAATTCACTGAGTTTGTGTTTCACCACATATATCACTTGAATGTGGCTTTCACCACTCAAAGTTAAAAGTTCTCAAATGGTGTAGAATGTTTTCTGTGCATAGGTCTTAAATTCACATTACCTTACTTGTTTTAAATTTGTGGGTTACGTGTGCACCTTTTAAAAACCCAAAATTTTTTGTTTTTTAACCTACTTTGGGTTTCAAGCTTTAGCCTGACTGCAACCTGCCACTATACGATTGTCCACTTCTACTTTGTTGCTTTTAAACATTCCTTCTATAATGAGACAGGTTTGTCTTACCTCACCATTGGATCATTATTTGCATTTGGTCCTACTGCAGCTATTGAACTTGTGTAGACTAAGTACGGCACATCCATGGCCAGACACGCATTTATAACATTCTTGGTCCCTGTGTGGATAACAAAAGCCATCTCTTTAATCATATACACTAAGATCATTAAAAACCAACAGCAAACTTGTTATTGCGACCCATCAAAAATAGCTATACTTCAAGTTTTGTTCTAGGAATATAAAAACTCACAAACTACTATGATACAACTATAAAGCCTCTTTCATACACATGTTTTTACAGCATTTTTACATCTTGATAGGATGGGACATGTGTCACAAGTGTTTTTTAAATAGCTTGGTAAATGGTCACATAAATCTGCAGACCAAAACTGGCAAAACTACACAGCCATTAGACAAACAAACACAGTGCAGCAGTTCTCAGCCACATCATGGTTGGGCTGTCAACACCCTGAAACTGCAACATGTTTTCTTACCCTTAAAAAAACACCTATTTTAAGTGTTGTTCATGTTTTCTTCTGTTTGTTTTTTTCTAAGGGTATGTTCACACGACGTTTTGGAAAAACTGCTTTTATATCATTCAATATATATAAAAAGTGATTTATAAGATTAAACACATGTAAAATGCTGTTATAGTGCTCTATTAGGCTTCCTCTGAAACACATGTAAAATGCTGTTATAGCGCCCTCTACTAGGCTTCCTCTGAAACACATGTAAAATGCTGTTATAGCACCCACTATTAGGCTTCCTCTGAAACACATGTAAAATGCTGTTATAGCACCCACTATTAGGCTTCCTCTGAAACACATGTAAAATTATGTTATAGTGCCCTCTATTAGGCGTCCTCTGAAACACATGTTAAATAAAACAGTTCTTCTAGATCAAATGAGACCTCTAGGGGCCGATTTAGTGTATTAAACTTCAAATTTTAATCCAATGCCTTTTTCGGATGCGCTTTTCATATGAAAAGTGCATCCAAAACGTATACAAAAGTATGTTGCGCTTTTAGATCCGTTTTTTGGGCTCCAAAAGCACACTTCATTGTTTCCTATTGGGATTTCACTTGCGTAAAACGCAAGTAGAATTGACATGTCAATTTTTAAAACGGATCCAAAAAACGTATTGAAAAGACGCAAGTAAACACGCATCGGTGATCACTCGTCTAAATGGAGATGTGTGTTTTACATTGAAACAAATGTAAATCAAACTGCACATTGTTAGATATGTCGTGTGAACATACCCTAACATGTGCGTGTCTTTTTTATTTTGTTTTTTATTTTCAAATTTTATTTTTCTGGTGTAATTAAAGTCCCATAAGGAAACATACGGAAAAAAAAAAACCCACATACAGAAAAAAAAAAACACTGACACACAAAAAGCTCAAAGACCAGAATGCTCTGCATGTAGAGCTTTACGGTTAGTTTCAGAGGTAAGTTTAGGTTGTATCTTGGTGTCCATGTCTGCTGTCAGGGACTGGTTTAATGGAAGATTAAGGGACATCTAGCGCTTTGGGTCAATTATCATTTATCATTGTTTTGCTTATGGATTGAACTCACATTATGTTGTCATCAACCAAGTACCTGCCATCATCTACCTTACTGTCTGTCCACCCACTCATCTAATGGTGAGTCCATCTAGGTTTTGGGTTGATACATGCTTTGTATAATTATTGTATGTGTCGTTACATTTACTTATACAAATGAGTCATGTGACCCCTCTTCACGACCAACTAAGTTTAATTCTTTTAACTTTTCCTTATAACTAAAATCCTCCATGCCCCTTATTTAGTCTAATTGCTCGTCTTGCACCTTCTCTAACTAATTTTCCAGATGAGGCCACAGCAATGCATTGTAGAACAGTAATTTATATAAAAAAAACTTATAAAAGAAGTTTTCAGGTTTAGAAAATTCATTTTAAATAGTCTATTTTGGGAATTTAGTGATAATGGAGGAATACCCTTTTCAAGCGTGTCATGCATACCTCCCAACGTTTAGAGATTGCAAAGAGGGACACATCAGGTACTGCCTCTAACCATGCCCAAATGCATGACATCACACCAAGACACACTTCTAACCAGGCCTAAACACATATATGCCAACTTTTTAGATAGCCAAAAAGGGAGACATTTTTAGGATTTCCCAAATAAAAAAGAGGGACATTTATAGAGCTAAGAGGTACAAGGGTTAAAAATAGGGACTTTCCCTCTAAAATAGGGACACTTGGGAGGTATGTGTCATCTATTAACCAGAGCAGGGAGTGGGTACAAAGTTCACCAATTGCTCTAATGACCAAACATGCATGTAATGATGCATATTTCCTGTGGTGATGCTATACAAATATTGAAAATTAATGGCTGTGTTAATTTAAAAATATTACAGCGATCATACTGTTTCAGCAGGATAGCAGACTGTCTCATATTTACTAAATGTTCTACTTACCACCAACATTTATAGCTTCTAGTTTCTTAAAAGGAAATGTATCTAAAAAGTCCACAAGCGCAGCAGTGTGTATCACAACGTCAACCCCTTTAACGGCCGACAAAATCTGGTTAAAGTCCGTTATATCTCCTTTAATAAAAGTAATTGTGGTAGATGCTAAAAAAAATAAATGACCATGGTGAAGTTAGAGGCACAAAGTAATATAGAAGCATGGATAGTATTGTTTATGATAATAAGCAGAACACAACAATGACATGTTTAATGCCAAACTAGTCAAGATAATCATGTATTGCAGGGGTGCACAACATGCGGCCCCCAGTGCCTCTTTGTGTGGCTCCCAGTCATAAGGACACAAACATTCTTTGTCTCTGTCCTCATACTTCAGAAAGTGATATTCATATTTCCACAGCAGCATCCAACTAATGGCAATGTTATGGTGGGCAATGTATACACAACAACATATCAGCAGCATTTTATAAACGCTAAGAGACAAAGTGAATATATGAACTATTTTAAAATGCATATCTGCTACTTTTTGGATACATGAAAAATTGAGGTTCTTAGTGCAGATTTTTTATCAAAACCGTGAGGGCCCATCCACCATGAGCAAGGTGACCTCAGTTCAGATGGGAGCCTACTCTAACATCTCACCTCACTTGGTACCTTCTCAGTTATCCATACTTCCAGGGAATGAAGGTCCCAGCTACATTCTGCTCTGATTAAAGACAATCTATGTGGATGGGCGGAGTGCATGACCAAAATGGAGGCCAACCACTCCCCCATGCAAATAATCCAAAAACAAAAATTGATCAGCATATTCAAAACAATTTTAAAGAAAATTAGGTAGGTTCACACTGGCGTGCTGGCAAACAATGCAAACACAGCAACATATAAGCAGCACTCTACAAACGCTAAGGCCGTGTTCACACGGCTTATTCACGACGGATTTGTGAGTCGGATTGTGCTCGCAAATCCGTCGTGAATAAGGGGCGAGACGGGGGCGGGGCCGGAGCGCGGCAGGGGCGCCGCTCCCTGGCCCCATAGACTGTCATTATTTACGGCGCGTATGCGCCGTAAATAATGTGCATGTCACTTTTTCCCCCTGTGGCGGATTCGGCGAGCGGGGAGGAGCGACGGAATCCACTGTTCTCTATGAGAGCAGTGGATTACCGTAATTACTCCGACGGATTGGCGCCGTACTGCAGCGCAAATCTGGCGCGGAGTACGGCGCCAATCCGCGGACAAATAAGCCGTGTGAACGAGGCCTAAGAGAACGTCAAAGTTAAAGAGAACCTGTCACATAGTTTATGCCCCCCTTGCTGAGGACAGCACAAGCTAGTGAAAGACATGCTGTTTCCAGCGCTGTGTCCTTTATTCTGTAAGATGCTGTAGTTTCAGAGTATTTAGTGCTCAAATCTGCAGTTTTCAGACAGAAAAGAGTTATAAAACGAGTCTGTTTTTATCATACCCCGCACACCTGAGGCTAGCCCCACCCCCCTCAACTGATAAACCTATTACTTTGAATAGGTAGAAACAGGTGAATAACTGCCAGGTGGGCGGGGCTAGCCTTTGGTGAGCGGAGATAACACCTGCTTATGAATAAGCTGGACTCTTTTCTGGCTACAAACTGCAAGATTTGAGCATTAAATCCTCTAAAACTACAGCATCTTACAGAATAAGGGACACAGCACTGGAAACAGTAGGTCTGTCACTAGCTTGTGCTGTCCTCAACAAGGGGGCATAAACTATGTGACAGGTTCGCTTTAATATAGGAACTATTTTAAAATGCAATTCTGCTACGTCAATGGATACATGAAAATTTGAGGTTATTAGCACACTTTTTGATCAAAACTGAGAGGGCCCATCCACCACCAAGATGACTAGCCTCCATTTTGGTTGTGTGCGCCTCCAATCCATAAATTTCATGTATCCAAAAAGTTGCTGAAATGCATTTTAAAATAGTCTTTTAGCATTTGTAGAGTGCTCATGATTTGCTTGCATTGTTTGCCGCCAGGCCACCGTGCACCTACATAATTTTCTTTAAAATTGTTTTGGATGTGCTGGACAATTTTTATTTTTGGATGGTGGGCATTGTATGGCTGGCACTGTTATGGTAGGCACTGTTATGGCTGGCACTGTAGGGCTGTATATACTGTTTTAAGCAACCTAAATGTACAATCCAGTAAAAACTGTTTCTGTATTATTCCTGGATTTCTTCCTCAGAGGAATATTTATTTCTGATACAATCATGGCAGATCCACAAGATGTGCAATCAAAATGTTTGATAGGATCAAAACTCCGAAAAGGCGCAGATGAGTTGTAGAAATGGCTATATACAGTATCTCACAAAAGTGAGTACACCCCTCACATTTTTGTTAATATTGTATTATATCTTATGGGACAGCACGGAAGATATGACACTTTGATACAATGTTAAGTAGTCAGTGTACAGCTTGTAAAACAGTGTAAATTTGGTGTGCCCTCAAACTAACTCGGCACACAGCCAACAATGTCTAAACTGTTGGGAACAAAAGTGACTACACTCTTAAGTGAGAATGGACACATTGTGCCCAATTTGCCATTTTCTCTTCACGGTGTCATGTGACTTGTTAGTGATACAAGGTCTCATGTATGAATGGATAGCAGGTAGGTTAAATATGGTGATATCACTATCATACTCTCTCATACTAATCCCTGGAAGTTCAATATGGCACCTCATGGCAAAATCTGAGGATCAGGAAAATAGAATTGTTGCTCTCCATAAAGGCTATAAGAAGATTTCCAACACTCTGAAACTGAGCTGCAGCACCATGGCCTAAACCATACAGCGGTTTAACAACACAGATTGCACTCAGAACAGGCCTCACCATGGTCGACTAAAGAAGTTGAGTGCATGAGCTCAACATATATATACAGAAAATGTCTTTCAAAATAGATGTACGAGTGCTGCCAGCATTGTTGCAGACGTTAAAGGGGTGGGAGGTCAGCCTATCAGTGCTCAGACGATACACCGCACACTGCATCAAATTGGTCTTCATTGCTGTCATCCCAGAAGGAAGCCTCTTCTAAATATGATGCACAAGAAAGCTCGCAAACAGTATGCTGAAGACAAGCATCCTAACGACAAGGATTACTGGAACCATGTCCTTTGGTCTCATGAGACATGAAGATAAACTGTTTGGTTCAGATGGTGCCAAGCATGTATGACAACCAGGTGAGGAGTACAAAGACAACCAGGTGAGGAGTACAAAGACAAGTGTGTTTTGCCTCCAGTCAAGCATGGTGGTGGGAGTATCATGGTCTGGGGCTGCATGAGCTCTGCCAACTATGGGAAACTATAGTTCATTAAGGAAACCATGAATGCCAACATGTAATGTGACATACTGAAGCAAAGCATGATCCCCTCCCTTCGGAAACTAGGTGCAGGGCAGTATTCCAACATGATAACAACCCCAGACACATCTCCAAGAGGACCACTGCCTTGCCAAAGAAAAGAGTGAATATGCGGGCCAAGCATGTCTTCAGACCTAAACCCTATTGAGCATCTGTGGGGCAACTTGAAACGGAAGGTGGAGGAGCACAAGGTCTCTAACATCAACCGGCTCTGTGATATCATTGTGGAGGAGTAAAAGAAGAAACCAGTGGCAACCTTTGAAGCTCTAATAACCTCCATGCCCAAGAGAGTTAAGGCAATGCTGGAAAATATTGGTGTCCAAACAAAATATTGACACTTTGGGCACAGTTTGTCCATTTTCCCTTAGAGGTGTACTTACTTTTGTTGCCATTGGTTTAGACATTGATGGCTGTGTGTTGAGTTATTATGAGGGCACCAAATTTACACTGTTATACAAGCTGTAGACTGACTACAGTGTATCACAGTGTCATATCTTCAGTGTTGTCCTCTGAAAAGATATAATACATGTCACGTACACACTCACCAGCACGTGACTGGGGGCCACTGTAATGGGGTAGATTTATCTCCACTTGCGCTCACCTCTCAATCAGGTAGAGAATTAAGCATAAATCGCAGCACAAGACAGTTCCAGCACCCCAAAGTTATCCACTGCTACCACCTTCCTTCAATAATCAAAAAGGAATCAGCCGGAAGGAATCCGATTCCTAACAGATATTCTAAAAACACGTAAAAAATGCTTACAGGGTCACCTCACTGCTCTCCAGCAGCTACAAAAAAAATACACTCCTTCAAGGAAATGGATCCCTGCAGGAACAAAAACTCACGTATTAATGGTATCTTTAATATGAACGATTTACAATGCTTACATAAACAAAATACGCAAACAATGACTATGACATACGCATCAATACAGTTATGAAAATAAAAGGGATAAATGCTTAGAAAGATTTCACACTTACAGATGTTTCAGCTTTCAGATCCAAGGGGTAAAGGATAAAGGAAAATGGAACACAGCTCAATCAGAAATTGAACCCCAGGCTATGAACACAGATTTGAGTCTGGGCATGTGTTTTATAGGCCCAAATCTCTGTCCAGGTTTCCCCTCCACTCTCATTTTTGGCTACTCTTTTACTGGCTGAAAATATAATGAGGTGGGTGGACTCTTGTTATCTAATGAGGGTTGTAGCTTACTATCCCCACTAGAGGGCAATCACGGACTGCGCTTCTGCTGTGGACAGATCAATGACCTCTGAACTGTTGTGCCTAATGGTTTTATGGTTGGGGGGCTCATAGGTTGGGTCTTCCATCATGTATCTTTGACAGCTTGCATACACAACTTTGGCAATAAAGCGTAATAAAAATGGATACAGCCCAGGTTATATAAACATTTTAGTAATTAGAACAGTCAAAAGTGCTGGGGTGAGGTTCTGCCTACCCATGCTACAAATTCCATTCCGACAGGAGGGGTGGTATTCTGAGCTACAGGAATTGTAGACTCACACTCTAAGAAATGGTTTAATGACAAATACAGAATACATTTAATTTTCAGTGTACTACATTACACCTCCCTACATTACAATAAAATATTTACAAAAATGTAACAGGTGTACTCACTTTTGTGAGATACTGTAGGTGAATGCTCTGAAGTTGATATAGCACGGTGATTGATGACCTTGGGTTTGCCATTTCTAACTTTGCCATTACTCAGTGGTATGGTGTGTGAGAAAAATGTACACTTTACAGGAGTTCTTGACATAAGGAAAAGTAGGATAATGGTCATGTTTACTTATGATCTTAAGCAATGATATCTTGTACTTACCTATACCTAGGTTTTTTATGGCTTCACTTTCCTTGAGATCAAAAATTTTAACCTCCTTTACATAATCTTCCTTGAGCAAAAGTTTTACAATCTGTTCTCCAATAAAACCACATCCACCTGTGACCAGGTACACAAGATCCTTCGCCATAGTGAGGAAAGTATTTTAACTATAGAAAGCATTAAAATAACAGGATTATGCAGCATGGAATAAAATATCTTCAAACAATGAAACATCAATAATAGTCTTCCACTACAGTCATGACAAATATAAATGGAATATATATCAGAATTTTTCCATTTTAGGAAATTCTACAATATTCTAGCTTTTAAAGACCAACTTAAATCTAGCAAAACGGAAGTAACAGGGTGTACCTCAGCATTGAGATACTGTCATGTGACCACCACTTTAATAAATATTCTAATGAACAGTCAGTCTGTTGATGTTACCATAGAGACAGTGGTGCAGCTAAAGTCTTGTGGGCCCTGCTGCAAAACTTCAGCTTGGGCCCCTCTAACCTCAGACCATGGCTGTGGACCACTATTTTTTAACAACAGGTTTCCTACTTGGTGTGATGGATGTCTGCGGTGCAGCATGCCACGGAAAATTATTTCCACTTAAAAGGATTGTCTAATAGAAGGAAATTCATTTTAAATGGGGCCAAAGGAAAAAAAGTCATATAGCAAAAGCGTGTGCCTCCCCCCTCATTGCCCTCCTGCCTCCACCCCAATTCTTTGTGAGGTGAACAGGAAAAAAATTCAATTGCACTTTTGTTTTTTGGGTTTAGTTTTTATTGGAATTTACACTGTACAGTGTAATTGAAATGTTATCTGTATTCTGCAGGTCACTACGTATTCAAGTTCCAAAAAAATACTGCCGCATTGATCACTGCATGTCACCACTATATAGTGACTAATACTGTCCTAATGTTACTAACCAAACCAGTATAGCAAGACTAATATTACCAATAAAAACAATATATAAAGACCAAATAATACAATAACATAACACTACCATATAGTAACTAACATCATACTGTTACTCATCAAATCAATATACCAAGACCAATAATACTGCCACATATCACCATATTTCACCACTATAAAGTGACTAATGCCACCATACTATTACGGAGTAAATCAAAATACCAAGATCAATATTGTCAAATAAAAACAATAACTAAGACCAAATAATACTCACACAAATCACCATCATAAAGATACTGAATAAAACCAATGTAATGTCACTGAATATAAACCATTACACTTTGACTACTATTACCTCCATGCAGTGGCCATGTAGTATAAAAACCAGTGTACGCAGGCTCTGCAGACTGTATATTACCTCTATACAGTGGCAGGTACCAATGTACACAGGCTCTGCAGACTGTGTATTACCTCCATACGGTGGCCATGTAGTGGTTGGTAACAGTGTACACAGGCTCTGCAGACTGTATATTACCGCCATATAGTGGTAGATACCAGTGTTTACAGGCTCTGCAGACTGTATATTACCTCTATACAGTGGCCATATATTGGTATATACCAGTGTACACAGGGTCTGCAGTGCAGTTACATCTAGGGACTCATAGGTGATGCCTTCTCTGAGTCATTCTTTTTGTGCCCCCATTAGGTATGCAGACTTTTGTGTATTTAAAAAAAAAAATTGCAATATTTCGGTGATGTAAAGTGACCAAAAAAATGGCAGTTTAGGCAATTTTTTTTCTTCTACTTTGTTCAGCGTATGGAATCAATTATGTTATATTTACATAGACTGGACTTTTAGGACTGCAGCAATACCAATTTTGTGTAACTTTTTGTAAGTTTTTTATTATTTTATTTGTAAAATGGCAAAAGGGTGATGTTTTGAACTTTTAGAATTTTTTTAATTTTTTTAATTTTTACATCTTGTTTATTTTACTTGTAGTCCCTCTAGGGTACTTAGCAACCAAGGGGTATAATTGCTTGTATATTGTCCTGCAGTAATAAGATATTGCAGAATAGTATACAATAATACCTCTGCCTATGGCAGGATGCAATATATGTGGTAACATGGCGGTCTTCATTAGACCTCTGGCCGTCATGACTACCACTTGGCACCCCGCAATCTCATAGTAGTGGGCAGTGGGCAATCAGTGATATGTGGTCATGGTGTTGAGGTATTATTCAGGTACTATGTGGTGGTGATATGTGGTCACGAGGTGTAGGTATTATTCAGTCACTACATGGGGGGGATATGGGGTCATGATGTTGCGGTCTTATTCAGTCACTATGTGGTGGTGATATGTGGTCATCGTATAGTGGTATTATTCAGTCAGTATGTGGTGCTAATATGTGGTCATGTTGTGGTGGTATATGGTCTTAGTGGAATTTTCGGTAAAATTAGCCTTGGGATGCAGCTTTGTTTAGCAGTGTTATTTGGTTACTGTATGAGCATTATTTAGTGGTTTTATACTTAGTACTTTGTGTTATAGGTTTTAATATATATATACAAGGTGAAAAAAAATCTAAGTGGTTCATTCAAATATCTCAATCCCTGAAGTTGTTTCACTTATGAAGAGGAGAATTTGTGTGAATTGTTTTTACAATTTGACAGTATTTACAGGTGGCCCTTAGTAGAATTAGTGGAACTAATTTGCAATTTTTGAAAATGCAAGGGCCACCTGTAAATACTGTCAAATTGTAAAAACAATTCACACAAATTCTCCTCTTCATAAGTGGAATAACTTCAGGGGGGCCACCTCTAAATGTTATCCAAAATTTAAATAGAATTTACCAAATTGAAGGGATGAGAATTAGAGATGAGCGAATCGATTCTAACGAAGTGGAATTCATTTAGAATTTCAGGGAAAATTCGATTCTGAATGAAGCCGAAGTTGATGGCGATTCGCGGTAATGAAGCTAAAATGGCTGCGAGCACATGGCATGACATGGGGCAGAGAACTATGGGAGGAAGAAAGGAACACCCTCAATGACATGTGCAGTCATGCAGCCAATCAGCAGCCATCCAGCTTCTATGACGTCACAGCCCTATAAATAGAGAAGCCATCTTGAATTCTTCCACTTCTCTCTTTGTCTCCTATGCACAAGCATCTGGCTGTAGCAGCACTACATTGCAATCTGTGCAAAATACTTTTGATTTTTGAACTACTGGGGTGAAAGATCTTCACAAGTGGTTCCTGAACCAGCTGTTTTTATTTTGGGATATTGCAATCTGTGCCCAAGAGTTCATTTATCCTCTGTTAGTGGGGTATTCTGAGTCATATCCAGGGTGTATGTATTTCTGCCCCATATACACCTGAAATCCATCACGTTCATTCTGTAGGGTATTTTATTCTGTGCCCAAGAGTTCATTTATCCTCTGTTTGTGGGGTATTCTGAGTCAAATCCAGGGTGTGTGTATTTCTGCCCCATACACGCCTGAAATCCATCATGTTCATTCTGTAGGGTATTTTATTCGGTGCCCAAGAATTCATTTATCCTCTGTTTGGGGGGTATTCTGAGTCAAATCCAAGGTGTGTGTATTTCTGCCCTATACACGCCTGAAATCCATCACGTTCCTTCTGTAGGGTATTTTATTCTGTGGCGAAGAGTTAATTTATCCACTTTTTGTGGGGAATTCTGTGTCAAATTCAGTGTGTGTGTATACAGACATCTTCATTAAACAGAGTTTGTTGTATTGTAAATTTTTGATCAAACAGTATGTCAGACAGAGAGGTGGAAGGCCCTTCACATGCGAGTGGAAGTGGCACAAATGTTCCTGGAGTAGGCACAGGTCGCCGCACAGTAAGGGGACGTCACAGCAGGGGTGACTCGGCGAAGTCAGAGCTATCGGTGTCATCTAGCGGCCGTGTGTTGACCACCAACCCAATGGTTCCCAGCCAAGAGTTGGTGGGTTCGTCAGACACAACCCTTAGTTGGCATGGCCTGAGAGCAGTTCAGGGGCCGTCACCTGTCCTCAAACCACAAACCACCTCTGTCCCGTTCGGTTCCCTCAGCCAGAGAACTACTATATGCAATGGGCTCTGCGCCACTATGCAGCGAGGACGAACTACTTGAGGACAGTCAGCAGCTACTTGGCGGCAAAGAGGTCGGGAAGACATCCGCTTCTTCTTGCAGCAGGCGGGCAAATAGTGATGTGCAGAGTGGCATGGTGGTTATGTTGGGAGCGATCTGGCTCTGTAGACCGAGACCGTTGAGGAGGACAGCAGTGACGGGCAGACACTAATCCATGACGATGTAGCCGATCTCACTTAGGAACCAGTTGAAGCAAGGGCTTCATCATCATCAGGAGAAGAGGGTGGCAGCTTGTGCGTCAGGCAGCGGCACAGAAGCAGCAGTCATTCACCGAGGCGATTGCCAAGAGACAGCAGTATGCGTCCAACCATCCTAAGGTGCAGAAGCTGACCGTGCTCCTGTCCAAGTTGTTACTGCCGTCCCTCCCTCTCCAAGTGGTGGACTCTGCACCATTCAGAGAACTGATGTCTCGTGCTGAGCTGAGGTGGAGAGTCCCAAGCCATTATTTATTTTCGAAAAAGTCAGTAACAGCCCTGCACAAATATGTAGAAGAGAAGGTGGGCCAGTTCTTGAGTCTATCGGTGTCTTCCAAAGTGCAGCACGGACGTGTGGAGCTGTAACTACAGTCAGGGACAGTACATGTCCTTTACGGCCCACTGGATGAATGTGATTCCTGCCCAGCCACCACAGCAACTTGGACAGGAGATGTCGCTTTCTCCTCCATGTTGTCAAACTGCTGATTGTGCGCCAATGTCCGCCTCCTCCTCTGCCACCACCTCAGCCTCCACAAGTCTTAGTGCTCCTCCAGCATACCACATGTGCAGTGCACGGCGGTATCACACAGTTTTACACCTGGTTTGCCTGGGTGAACGAAGTCACACAAGGGAGGAACTGCTCCGCATCATGCAAGACGAAATCAATTTGTGGCAGAAGCCAGCCAATCAGAATAGGAGCGACTAAGACCCATTATATCCAATGGAGAAGTTTTGACCAATCAAAATCAAAGGCGGGACAGTTCAAAATACAGTAAAAATGCAGAAAATAGTTGATTGGCTGAGCTAGCGGGGGCTCGGCTATCCCAGCCAATCAGAGCGCGAGCTACTTCTCTCATTGTAGTCTATGGAGAGATCGGCGCAATGCAATCTCGGTGCTCAACGCTGTGCGGCATGGAGTATGAATAAAAACTAATTTTTATTAAGTGTAAAACATTATCAGATAAAGCGCTGAAACCTTCTATAAAAATAAATCAGTTAAATCCCTAACAACGCGTTTGTCGCCGAGACCGGCGCTACATAAGGAATTGCAATATAGAGAATTGCCGGGAAATACAGTAATTCAAATTGTTTAAGCTCTTCTGATTGGTCGGCATAAACCAGCCAATCAGAATAGGAGCGACAGTGGCCCACTATATCCAAAGGAGGAGTATTGACCAATCAGAATAGGAGCGACAGGGACCCATTCTAACCTATGGAGAAATATTGACCAATCATATTCAAAGGCGGGACAGTTCAAAATACAGTAAAAATGCAGAAAAGAGCTGATTGGTTGAGCTAGCGGGGGCTCGTCCAGCTTAGCCAATCAGAGCGCGAGCTACTTTCTCATAGAGTTCTATGGAGAAAAGAAATTCCGAGCGAGCTCTGTGATTGGCTAACTTAAAAGAGGCGCGGTTATCTGGACAAACGGGAGAGCGAGCGACGCTCTTATGGGTTTTCTAATGCAATCGGGAATACAACAGTACATGGCCGAAATCAAATGATAAGAGTACAGAAGTTGTACCGATGTGTATATAAAATGAACAATAAAATTGGGGTAAAGAAAAAAATATTAATTCAATAAAATCAGGTTTATTTCTTTATTTTTGTTACACCCATACTATAGATCAGTGGCTACAGGTTTATGCCGACCAATGAGAATAGCTTTAAGATTTGAATTACTGTATTTCCCGGCAATTTCCAATATCCTAATTCTTGATATAGCGGCGTTCTAGATTTTTTGAAAGTGATTTTTTAAATTTATTTTTTATTTTTGAGGTTTGAGCTCTATTCAGAGAATGTTTTACGCCTTCATAAAGGCGATTTTTTTATTCATACTCCGCACAGACATCTTTAATGATTTCTCGCTGTTTTCCAGCCTGTCTCGAATTGGAACACATCTTCGGCGCAGTCCCTTCTGTGCCTAAGTCCCACACTACGCCCCATACACTGGCGAGGTGCGGCGGTCTTTTCCCCACGTGTATGAGCGCACCTCCTCGGACGGCGAATATTAGGCGCAGCACCACACTGCGCCAATGTCCCCGCACTGCGCCCCACACACTGGCGAGGCGCGGCGGACTGTACATGGTATGTATGAGCGCTCTACCGCTGGCGGCGAATAATAGGCGCATTGCCGATTTGCGCCTAATTCCCGCACTGCGCCCCAAACACTGGCGAGGCGCGGGGGACTTTACATAGTATGTATGAGCGCGCCCCAGTGCCGACATAAATCAGGCGCAAATTTTGCCGGAAAACCGGCGGAAAGGTGCGCCCCGACGTGGCGAGATTCATACATGTCGCCCATTGTGTTTTTGTTGCGTTTTTTCAGTTTTGTTTAAAAAATGCATCAAAAATGCATGTAGTTAAAAGACAGGCAGTTAAAAAAAAAATAAAATACATGAGATTTTTTAGAATGCATCTGTTTTCATAATTAACTAAGATTTGAAACACAGTTGAAAAGTTGGTTCATTAAATAAAATGCATGCATTTTCTATACGGTTTAAATGCATAACAATGCAACATTTGCATGCAGCCTAGGTGCTGTTGTCAAGCGTTCAACTTTTTAGATGCAGTTTTTGAAGCCAAAACCAAGAATGGATTTAAAGCAAGAAGAAATCTCAGTCTGTTCCTTAATATGTGTCCTCCAATTACAATCCATTCTTGATTTTATCTGCATTGAAAAAGCTAAATGTTTGAACACAGCCTTAGTACACAATTTATAGATAAATCAGATCACAGAGTAGCAGGTGAAGGAACAAAGAATCACTACTCTGTAGTAAAGAAACAGAGTAAAAATTATATAAAAACACATGTAAATATAATCTACATCTCGTTTTTATCATGTAATCGTACCTGATCTAAGCAGCAATCACTGACTCAGGCTGCCTGGCTGCTTCCTGGATAGTAATAGCGTCAATTCCTGTTTCCTGGTCTTCAGATAACTAAAGTTCATAAAATTTTACATTCGAAGTTCAACAACCCCAATGTCACTGAACTCTACCTGGTAAATTTATGAGCACATGTCACTGAGCATACTGTATGAAAGTGGAATGGTGTTTGTCAGGTGTCTGCACCACGAGTGATACATAATCCTGAACGTCATGTTCTCCTCACAGCGGCATGGCAGAATATTTTACTAGTTTTTCTGTTGAATACAACCCCTTTTGGGGTAACTCACCTTTTTGTGTTGTTATTTTTTTTTAACATAATCACGGGTTTTCTTGAATAAGCATTTTTCATTGTTTTGGGACATATGGTGCCTAAGATTTTAAAATGTTTAGTGAAATTTTCTGCGGGGAACAGGGGTTTGGAGGGGTTCCCCCGAGGATGGGTGGTTCCCCCTTGTAGGCCCCGGGTTTCTGACACACCCGGGGCCTACCACAGCCCTGTAGTGCTTAGGGCCCGCCGCGGCCCCGTGGTGATAATCGGGGAGGGGGGCCCCAATGTAATTATCTAAACCCCACCATTTCCCTTCCCCTTGGCCCGCACACTGTCATAGGCTGTGGGGGCTGGGAGCTCCCGGGGGAAGTGTCCTTTCGCTGGCGGCGGGGATGACTAATGCCCCCAGTGTCGGGCCAGAAGAGGAAAGTGCTCAGCGGGGGAAGGGGGGGGTAAGGTAAAATTTTACTGATGTTATTCTTTTTTAATTTGGGGGTTTTACCTGCCTGAGGGCCCTATTTCTTTATCCCTCCCTGAGTGGAGCTATTTCTAAATTTTCTCCCGGGACTAAAGGGGACCTATATCTTTTATACAGGCCCCCGGACTGGGCCCCCCGGGGGCCCCCCGCGCATCCGGCCCCCTGGCGCCCGGGACCGGCGTCCCCAGGCCCAGAGCCCGGGCCCCCGGTACCCGGGGGGAACTAAGGGTCTCCGACTCCCGGGGCTGGGGGGGGGTGTCAGCGGGGGCGCAGCCCCACTAGCGCTGCGCCCGCTTTTCTCCCCGGGGGCCCTGGAATGCATTAGGCCTTCCCCCTTGGGGGCCCCGGGCCCCCTATTGCTGACGAAAGGCGGGCGGGTGCGTCACTTCCCCGGGCGCCGCCAAATGCAGGGGGGGCAGTACAGCGCTGGCGGCATCGGAACGGCCGGAGCAGGACCCGGAAAGCCAGGTAAGGGGCTTTTGTTGTTTTTTTTTTTTTAAACTACCCCCCGGGGGGCCCGGCTAAAAAAGGGGGGCCCTGGCTACAAAAAGGGGGGCCCGGGCCCTAAAAAAAAAGGGGGGCCCTAAATTACTAGGGGGGGCCCTGGACACTGGGGGGGGGGCCCCCTGGCTACAAAAGGGGGCGCTGACTACTGGGGGGGGGGGGGCCCCTGGCTACAAGGGGGGCCCGGACAAATAAAGGGGGCCCCTGACTCCCAAAAGGGGGGGCCCGGGCAAAAAAGGGGGGGCCGGGCTAAAAAGCGGGGCCTGGTTTAAAAAAAAAGGGCCCCTGGCTAAAAAAAAAGGGGGTCCTGGCTCCCTTGGGGGCCCTGGCTACAAAAGGGGGGGCCCTAAACTACTGGGGGACCCTTGGTTTAGGGGGGGGCCCCCTGAATACTGGGGGGCCCCTGACTACTGGGGGGGCCTGGCTACAAAAAGAGGGGGCCCCCGGGCCTCCCTTTGGGGGCCCGGGGCTAACTACAGGGGGGCCCCCCTGGCTAACTACATGGGGGGCCCTGGCTACCTACAGGGGGGGGCCCCTCTCTAAAAAGGGGGGGGGCCCTGGCTACCTAGGGGGGGGGCCCTGCTCCCTTACAGGGGGGCCCTGGCTATCAAATAGGGGGGCCCCTGGCTTCTACGGGGGGCCCCTAAATTTCAAAAGGGGGGTTTTCTGGCTACCTACAGGGGCCCTGGTTTACAAGGGGGCCCCTTGCTACCTAATGGGAGGGGCCCGGGTTAAAAAAGGGGGGCCCCGGACTACAAAGGGGGGGGCCTGGCTACAAAGGGGGGCCCGGGAAAACAAGGGGGGCCGGGAACTAAAAGGGGGGGCCCGGGAACTATGGGGGGGGGCCCCCTGGCTCCCAAAAGGGGGGCGCTGACTATTTGGGGGGGGGGGGGCCCGGGCAACAGGGGGGGCCCCTGCTCTGGGGGGGTGGGGCCCTGGACTACTAAAGGGGGGCCCTGACTACTAAAAGGGGGGCCTGGAAACCAAAAAAGGGGCCCGGGGGGTACAAAAAGGGGGCCCGACTACGGGGGGGGGGCCCCTTGTTAAAAAGGGGGGCCCTGACTATAGGGGGCCCTGAAAAACCTAGGGGGGGCTTGGTTTCAAGGGGGCCCGGCTACCTAAGGGGGCCCTGGCTAAACAAGGGGGGGCCCGGGCTTAAATGGGGGGCCCTGGCTACCTACTTTGGGGGGCCCTCTCTAAAAAGGGGGGCCCTGGCTCCCTATGGGGGGGCCCCGGGGACTCCCCAACGGGGGGGCCCCGGGTACCTAAAAGGGGGCCCTAAACTACAAGGGGGGGTTTTTTGGCTCCAACGGGGGCCCTGGTTTTAAAAGGGGGGCCCCTTGCTACCTACAGGGGGGGGCCCTGGTTTACAAAAGGGGGCCCCGATACTGGGGGGGGGCCTGGCTTACAAAGGGGGGCCCCGGGACTCCCAAGGGGGGGGCCCCTTTATACAAAGGGGGGGGGCCCTTACTACAAGGGGGTTTCCCTTGATAAAAGGGGGGGCCCAAAACAACAAAGGGGGCCCCCTTGACTACAAGGGGGGCCCCGACAATTTGGGGGGGGGCCCTGACACAAAAGGGGGCCCCAAGACTAAAAAAAGGGGGGCCCTGGTACAAAAGGGGGGGTCCTGGCTACAAAGGGGGGGCCTGGCTACAAGGGGTGGCCCGGGTTTCCTATAGGGGGCCCTGCCCTACAAGGGGGCCCGGGCAAAAACTACATGGGGGGCCCCGGGCTACCTACTGGGGGGCCCTCTTAAAAAGGGGGCCCGGGCCCTACCTATGGGGGGCCTGTACTACAAGGGGGGGGTCCTGGCCTTTGGGGGGTCCTGGCAAACTAGTGGGCCTCCGGGGGCCAACAAGGGAAGTGGGGCACTAGGGGGGCCCAAAAACTACTAGGGGGGGGCCCTGACAAACTAGGGGGGGGCCCTGGCTACAAAAAGGGGCCCTGCCTACAAAAAGGGGGTTCCTGGCTATAGGGGGCCCTGGAAAAATGGGGGGGCCCTTTGGCTACAAAAGGGGACCCTGGTAAAAAAGGGGGCCCCTGGATAAAAGGGGGGGCCCGGGCTTCAAGAGGGGCCCCTGGCAAACCAAAATGGAAACCCTAAACTAACAAGGGGGGCCCGGGCTCCCAAATTTTGGGGGGGCCCTCTCAAAAAAGGGGGGCCCGGGATACATGGGGCCCTAAACTACCAACGGGGGGGCCCGGGTTATCTACAGGGGGGGCCCCTGAAAAGGGGTGGGCCCTTTTGCTCCCTTTACATGGGGGGGCCCCTTGGCAATCAAAGGGGGGGCCCTGACTAAAAAAAGGGGGGCCCTGACTCCCTTTAAAGGGGGGGCCCTAATTACAAAAGGGGGGCCCCCTGGTTTAACCAAAATACAAAGGGGCTTTTGCCCAAACCTTCCACAGAAAAACTAAATGGGGGGGCCCGGGATTCCTGAAAAAAACTACCTAAAGGGGGCCCCTAACTACCTGTATACTCCCTTTAAAGGAGCCCCCTAACTGTATAGAAACCAAAAGGAGCCCCCAAAATTTCCCGGGAATACAAACAAAAAAGGGGGTTTCCCCTTAATGCTTGCACCCTATAAAAAGGGGCCCAAACCCACCAAACAGCTTCCCTTTAAACGGGGGAAACCTTTTTACCTACAGCCTAACAAAATTGGGCCCTAAACCAAAAACCTACCAACAGCCACCTAACTGGGGGTCCCCCAAACCTTTAACGGAAAGCCTATCTACTTTCCAAACTGTAGCCGGGCTTAACTACCTGGGGGTATTTCCCAAACCCCCCCCTTTGGCTAAAACCCCCCAACCAAACCCTGGGGCGGGCCCCATACCAATTTATCCAGCGGGGGCATCCCTCCCTAAAAAAAGGGGCCTATTTTATTTTCCCCTGGGGCCCTCCCCCCACCTCCCAACCCCTTGGGGAAAACTAGGTTTGGGTACCCCCTCTCCACACCGGGAAGTTTGTACAGAGGGGGGGGAAGGGTTAAAAGAAAGCGGGAAAAATTTGGGAGGTTTTCAAAAGATATTTGGTGTGGTAAATTCTGCAGGGATGAGTTGTGGCCGGGAAAAAATAAACATGGCGGTGGGGGAAAAAGATGCAGAAGAGAAGGGAAAAAGAACGACACAAGAGAAGAAAAACGCCCTCACAGTAAAGGGACTCCCCGGTGGGGTCCCCCCTTTTTCCCGGGATTTTTTTTTATATTTTTAATGTTAGTGCCCCGAGCGGGTTTTCTGACCTCTAGGGTGGGTCTCTATATGGGGGTTTGGGGTGGGTTTAAATTACCTGAGCTGGTTTGGTTTTCCTCTATGGGGGGTTTTCTATATGGGGTGTTGTGGGTTTTATACCGGGGGCTGTTTTAACCTCTATGTTTCTCTATAGGGCCCAGGTTTTTTTAGGTTATACCTGAGCTGGTTGTATAACCCTTTTTTTATTGTTTTTTTTATATTTTTTTTTTGTGTTTTTTCAGGTTATCCCTGGGGGGGGTTTGTCTGACCTCAATGGGGTTTCTCTATATGGGGTGTTTTTTGGGTTTAACCTGACTTGGTGTATAAACTCTATGTTTCTCTTTTTTGGCATTGTTGTAGGTTATATGAGCGGGGTTTTATAAACCTCTTTGTGTTCTCTTTTAGGGTGGTGTTTGTAGGAAAATATCGGCGTTAGAAATAGTGGCAGAGAAAACATTTTCCCTGATTGTAAGATGAGGGAACACCCTGACCCTGGGGGATAGGAGTCACACTTTCTTTTTTTGCGGTTTTTTATTTTAAAGAAGGAAATGAGGAGGTGCCCCCAAGGGGGGGAAAACGTGGGGGTTTTTAAAATTGTATGTGGGTAAAAGGGGGATATTTTATTGGGTGGGGGGGGGAAATTGTATGTGGGTGGAGGGCGATAGTGTTTGTGGGTGGGGGGGTATTGTATGTGGGTGGGGGGGGATATTGTATGTGGGTTGGGGGGTTTATTGGATGTGGGTGGGGGGATATTGTATGTGGGTGGAGGGTGATTTTTGTATTGGGGTGGAGGGGGATTTTGGGTTGTGGGGGGGGAGGGGGATATTGTATGGGGGGGGGGGGATTTTTGTATTGGGTGGGGGGGGATAGGGGTTTGTGGGTGGAGGGGATATTGAATGTGGGTGGGGGGGGATATTGTATGGGGGTGGGGGGGGGATATTGCATGTGGGTGGAGGGGGATATTGTATGTGGGCGGAGGGCGATAGTGTATGTGGGTGGAGGGGGATATTGTATGTGGGTGGAGGGGGATATTGCATGTGGGTGGAGGGGGATATTGTATGTGGGTGGAGGGGAGATATGTATGTGGGTGGAGGGGATATTGTATGTGGGTGGAGGGGATATTGTATGTGGGTGGAGGGGGTGTATGTGGGTGGAGGGGGATATTGTATGTGGGTGGAGGGGGATATTGTATGTGGGTGGAGGGGGATATTGTATGTGGGTGGAAGGGGATATTGTATGTGGGTGGAGGAGGATATTGTATGTGGGTGGAGGGGGATATTGTATGTGGGTGGAGGGGATATTGTATGTGGGTGGAGGGGGATATTGTATGTGGGTGGAGGGGGATATTGTATGTGGGTGGAGGATGGAGCTACTTAGCCCTGTGTCTATGATATGTTAGACTGACAAATGTGTGACTACATTGTACTACACAATACAATTCTGTTTTGCACACTGTATTATGTGGTAAAATGGGCGCATTTATGTCCGAGAGGCCGGTAATATTTTCATGTACAGTAGGGTGGGCCCCCCAAGATCAACTCCCCTGTGGGCCCCAGACCCCCCAGTCCGACACTGTCTATATACCTGCCTGAGGGGCGCTGTATCTAAATATCTGCCAGACTGAGGGGAACTATATCTATATACCTGCCTGAGGGGATCTATATCTATATACCTACATGCCTGAGGGGGCCTATATCTATTTACCTGCCTGAGGGAACCTATATATATACCTGCCTGAGAGGCCCTATATCTATATACCTGCCTGAGAGGAACTATATCTATATATATCTGCCTGAGGGGACCTATATCTATATACCTGCCTGAGAGGAACTATATCTATATATATCTGCCTGAGGGGACCGATATCTATATACCTGCCTGCCTGAGGGGAAATATATCTATATACCTGGCTGCCTTTTTTTTTTCAGCAATGCACAGCTTTGATTGTTGTGCATGTTTGCAAAAAAAAAAAAAAGCACCAAAATGCACCAAATCACAGTGTGAAAGCACCCGTACAGCAATATAGGTGCAGGGGATTTAATCATTAAGTAAACACTGCAGACCTCCCAGGAGTGAAAACTTTCATTGGTAATTAATCTAATCCCATTAGAGATAAAGACTTGAAAATGGCCAGCACCCTGTTTTCTCCACCTGTCAAATAAAAAAGGATGTAAGGTTAAGAAACGGATACCAAAGACATATATTATGGCAATATGGCCATCCACAGAAGTTAATGTATAAATTAATGCACAGGTTTGCATGCACATTATTATTTAAAATAACATGTACGTCACATAAGTGGATCAATGTAATATGAACCTAGCCTAACATTAGAGGGCAAAAACCTCCCATAAAGATAGAAATACATAAAGCAGTCTCAGTGTGGCTTTGAAATGGCCAAGAACCTCAGCAGCATCCAACAACAGGGATTTTCAATTAACTTACCGTATACACTTGAGCATAAGCTGAGTTTTTCAGCTCAAAAAATGTGCTGAAATCGCCCTCCTTGGCTTATACTCAAGTCTCCCATCGGCACACGGGAGCTGCCATGGCTCAGGCGCCGGCCTCCTCTGGGAGCGCATACAGCTGAAGATACTATTGCGGAGCAGAGAGCGAGCGCCCCTCCAGAGTATCCTGCACAACATGATGACATCATGCCCCCTGTGCCGGGAAGAAGATGGAGTGCCTCGGGGGGAGAGGTGAGTACTTGTATTTTTTCTTTTTTTTTAAACCCTGCCTATACCTGCCTATGGGGGACATATACCTGCCTATACCTGCCTATGGTGGATGTTAATCTGCCTATAACTGCCTATGTGGGACATATACCTGCCTATACGTGCCTATGTGGGACAAATACCTGCCTATGGGGGACATTAAACTGCCTTTACCTGCCTATGTGGGACATATACCTGCCTATACCTGCCTATGAGGGACATATACCTGCCTATGGGGGACATAAAACTGCCTATACTTGCCTATGTAATTTTATTGGTATTAATTTTTATTTTTGAAATTTACCATTAGCCGCTGCATTTTCGGGTTGACTTATACTCGAGTATATACAGTAATCAGTGGCCACATTGCAGGTGAACAACATTAAAACTATAGGACCATTAACGATCAATATTCATCAGTGTTCCCTGCTCATTAATTTCTGGTGCTGGGTGCTGCAGCGGTTCTTAGCCTTGTCAAGGCTGCACCATGACCGCACCAAGATGACAATACGGGCATCATGTATGAACGGGGCTGCGCCATTTTTTTGACATGCTTTGATCCAAACACACTGTCATAGCCTTGTTCTGTAGATTAATGAACTGTTTTAACCTAAAATTTGGTGCAATCTCGAGAAACACAACACTTTTGAATTGCCAAAAATGTGAGGGCGTGACATGCCAAAGTAGTACAATGCACCAAAAATGCGCCAAAGTTTGGCGTGAAACTGTCATACAAAGTGGCATGGCTGAGACTGTGGCTGAGACACTTTCATACATACTGTCGGATCGTACACTATTAAAAACAGTGATAGACACATTTTCCCCTAAAAAATTCTATGTGGGTAGGAACATGAAAAAAAAGCAGATATTGTGTCATATTTGCAGGGGTTTGCATTCATGGTTCATGATTCGGTATAAATTATATGCTTTCTATATTCTGTAGGTTGCTTCTATTCTAGTGCACCCACATTTGTAGAGTTTCCATTGTGTTTAATTACTGTTAAAAAAAATTTGAGATTTTTCTATTTTCTTTTATTTGCGCTGCAGCGCCATTTTCTACATAGTAACTGGTGTAGCCTTGAGGTTACAAAAAAAAAAAACATAGCTGGCTGACATCAAGCCCCATTACTTAAAGAGACATCTGTCAGACATGTCTTTTACTAACACTGGATAAAATGCCAAAAAAATACAGTGAAACAACGCAAACACACTTTATTTACACTCCCTGACAACGTCCCTCACTGACCATTTTATTAAAGAAATGGATCCAACACTTATCCAATGTAGTCCATCAAGTCTGACAAAGTCCATAGGAGAAATCTGCAAAATACAAAAACACTAATCAGCATTTGGCTGGCAGCTATCTAAAGTCTGTAGTATCTGTAGTAAAGCATGAATATTAAATACGGCCCTACAGATAGGTACACACCACTTTTAGATAGGTAACCTCAACTAAGCAGGCAGCCCCGAAGCTTAGTTAGCCAAACCCATGCTATTAGATAGGTAGCTCTCCTAAACTCTGTATGTAAGTAGATAGGCCCCTTTTTATGTGGTAAGACCCTGGTAGGTAGCTAGATAGGATCAACACTAGATAAATCCCCACCTAGGCAAGGCCCCTGATACGTACATAGAAAGGGTTTCAGGTAGGTTGTCAAGGCACCAGGTAGGTAGATACATAGGCAGACAAGACCCCAGGTAGGTAGGTACAGGAAAGATCCCAGATAAGTAGTTAGGTAATCATACAGGGGCACAGGTAGGGGCTTCAGATAGGTGAACAAGGTAGGCAGGGCCCCAGTTAGGTGGGTAGCCAGGGCCCTAGATAGATAGGCAAATAGGCAAGGCCTCAGGTAGGTAGGTAGATCCCCACTAGATAGGTTGCTAGACCCCAGGTTGGTTGCTAGGCTCAAGGTAGGTAGGTAAGCAGTAGATAGACCCTAGGTAGGTAGGAAGGTAGTAGATAGGCCCTAGATAGGTAGGTAGATAGGCAAATAGGCAAGGCCTTAGGTAGGTAGGTAGATCCCCACTAGATAGGTTGCTAGACCCCAGGTTGGTTGCTAGGCTCAAGGTAGGTAGGTAAGCAGTAGATAGACCCTAGGTAGGTAGGAAGGTAGTAGATAGGCCCTAGATAGGTAGGTAGGCCACAGTTAGGTAGGGAGATAGGTCCAAGGTAGGTAGGTAAGCGATAGGTAGGCCGAAGTTAGATAGGTAGATAGATTCCAGGCAGGTATAGGCCCATTCATTGCAGTCCTCTCTTTGTAGATCTCCGATGAAAGGCATAATGTTGGCGTATATCCAGTCTAAGCCAATCTAGAATACAATGTACACAAGAGAAATAAGATGGGTGTGAAAAGATAAGACTAAAAGAACTTCTGAGTGAAGAAAATCCAGTTTACTTCATTGCTGCAGGGCTAGAGGTTAAGGTGAACAGTATTTCTATTAATATGTGAACCTAGGAGGCGCAGAATATTTCTAATGTGTCGAGCATGTATGTGGCAAATTCTGCTTCCAATTAAATAAGTACTGTGGTTAAGAGTGTTAATGGTTTCTATTAAACAAGTCTATTAAATAAGCCATAGATAATTAAACTGCTGCAATGGCCAAAGTCCAAGATGCCGACAGCTCTGTCTAATTCTTGGCACTTCCTGTAATTGTATTCTGTTACCATTCCTGGTACTAGGAATATTCATAATAATACTTGCATGTTGGCTCTAACTATTATGGCTAGACTTAACATTACATAATAATATACTGGCATTATGGAAGTGTTATTACAGGTCTTCAATTTTATGTACAGTATACCTTTACAATCAAATGTTATTCTTCCAGTGCATGAAAAATAAAAACCTGAAGCAATTTAAATAGTTTTAATTAAAGCTATCATACCATTTTTTGTATCCAGCTTCTACAGTCCTCAATATTGAATTGTAACACCAAGAAGGACAAGCTGTAAGGTTATGCAAACTGATAAAGTAGCAGGTGTCACTAAGATCTGCAAATGGTTAAGTTTTCAGACACATAGCCCCATGGAATGTGAGAAATGGTGCATGCGAAATAGATGTCGCCATTTATTCACATAGAACCTCAAATCAGTGGTGTGGTATGATAGTGTGAGGCCTCCTGTGCATTGACATGCCAGTTATCTCACTTGTCACAAGCTAAGAGAGACCAAATCTTTGATCTGATTGACTCTGGTTTATCACTCTGGCAGATCACTCCATGCCTAGGCCAAGATGTCGGCCCTGTTCAGTGTTTCTTGTACCGGTGGCTGGGAGAACAACGACAAACTGGAATGGAACTGGAAGAATGACATGTAGTGATCCATAATCTAATGCAAGTGAAATTGGATGTCACATCCTAAGCCTAGTGCAGAAAACAACCCATCAGAAGGCATTTGCATAACACTGGGCTGTAAGCCAGACATCCAGCTACAGGTATTCCATCAACCTCACGCCATTGCTCTCAAAGGGTATCATAGTGAACAACCAGATAGCAATTGAGGCTGGAATGGAGGTCTACCCTTTTCAGTGATGAGTGTGTCCTCTCCATTCTTTTCTATGCAAACTATGAATATATAACCGAAAGCGCTCATTTGGTTATATTCGGAACTCCTATAGAAGTGAATGGGGAGGACAGTCACAGACATTGCCCTCCTCCCTCTTATACATGAATGGCTTGTAGCTAGCTGACCTGTGAAGTGGATGTTCCTTCATGGAAACACCCTTTTAATAATAAATACAATTTAAGAAGAAGAACCATCCTAACTTGTTGTACCATCCATTATTTGGAAAATTGTTGAGGCTGAGCTTGGTCCAATGTGAAGTTGTCCTTCTTTCTTGCAGTTTATATGGATGTATATTATCTGAAGTTCCTTCATATAATAGATGAAAACCAACCGACAACATAGATCCAGGAGCATCCATTTGGATTAAGAGCCTACTATGTTGCTTGTGACTTTCGCAACCCAAACAAAGTGACCATGTTTGTGCTCAATCTGCCATCTTGATGTCTAGATATCCCGCCTTATGAAGTGTCCTTATTTTGCTATTAATAGTTAAAAGGGTTGTCTCACTACATTAATTCATGTTACCTCAGTCCTGTTTTCTCAGTTTCAATTCTGAATTCAGGGGAGTGTTTACTGGCTTCTACTGGTCTGCAGTGACGAGCTGCTGAGAACACCATGTCTGTTGCTATAGCAACCAGTGCTGGCAGGAGAGATCAAAGAGGTCTGCAGCTATAGCGACCTGAGGAGCTGATGCAGGCCATACAAGAGGGGATATCTAGGAATAGGTAAGAAGCTGTTAATGGACACATATTGCAAAGTGACTTGTTTTTTCAAGATCTTTAACAATTAACGTAATCCTTGTAGTGAGGAAACCCCTTTGTCTGCTTCACCCACTCCGAGAAATAGAACAGGTGCTCTTCCTCATAGTAAGACAGTTCCACCATCTCAGGATATAGGCAGGTTGGCTCTCATGCTCATCATCCCCATTCAATTCTAACTGAGTTCCGATCTTTAAATAGCAAAATAATGCTAAATATTTCACCAAGGCTTAAGGCTTAAGGGGTTTTGTCACGATGTAAAGTTGACGTGGGATCCTCCAAAATGGGTTTTTAATCACTTTTCTAAATATATGTGATTACAAAAAATTGCAGTCTGAGAGAGCTACAGCCTTCCTTACATGCCCTTGGTTACTTCAAAGCTTCTATTAGATATGGCCTGACAAGAGCTGCTGGCCGGGCTTGCGCAGAGAGAGCTTCTTATCTGATGAGACTGAGCTGCAGAAGTTTTTAAGGCACCGGGTAGCAATATGTTTTCTTTTGTATACAGAATAAACTAGTTGTAGTTTGATTAGATACCTGCTTTATCTGATGACAGAGAACATGAAGAAGCTTTCAAGCTGCTGTGTAGAAAAGCTGTTGTCTTTTGTACACAGAAGCCACAAGTTATAGTTTTTTTATTTCAGTGAACATGTCACAGGATCCCTTATGCACAGCTCTGTGCTCTGGCTGTGTGCGTCTCTCTCTCTTTCAGCTCCGTGATTTGTTTACATAACATCTTAGCAGATAAGACTCCTCCTGACAGTGCAGTGTATGAGCCTGTGTCTGCTGTATTGACAATCCACTGCTGTACTGTTTACTATTTCACTTAAGTTTTGAGACACTCCCTTGGATTCCTCACTCCTCACTCGACCCCACCCTCTCTCCCCTGCAGCTTCATGACTCAGCATGATTTGTTGACATTCTGCCTGGGCTAAGCTGAGAGGTAAGAATCTTTGTCTCGGCAAATCCCCTTTAAGTAGAGAAAACTCACAGGCAAATGGTAATTTACAGTACATTTATTTTTCAGTGCATTATAAAAAAAATAGGTCCATCATATGTGTGGATTGCACTTGGGTGTCAAACCAAACTCATAAAAAACACAAATTAATCACACCTCAGTGTTAATATATAAAAATTATTGAACTTCAAGCAATTGGAGCAAACAAGATACAATGTTTAATAAAGATAATGAAGGTTACATTTACTCTGCACATCAGTTTCCTTAAGAAGACAGCTCTGTGATTGGCAATAAAAATCATCATGAGACATAATTTAACGGTAATCACTATGCCCTGCAAATGACCACAGGGCCCCAGTGTAGAAATTCAACACAAGTTATAACATTATTGTTTCATACTTATGAGCAATGAAACATAAACTAGCAAAATTACCATTATAACAAACAACAGCTTTCCTGTTTACAACATAAAGCTCGATATTCTGGCAAATACCAATGATATAAGCAGTAATGTTTACAAATATTAGGAGATTGTGATGTGCATGGACTAGTGCTTCACACTATGCTGGGAGGTTCAACAGAGCAGAACTCAATAATAAAAATAACAATGTAAAATAAAAGGAAATAAAATAAACCCTACAATACCTGTGATCACAAAGAATCATATAATGTGCCTGAAAAGTATTGAAATTCGGCTAAAACAAATAGATTCAGAGCAGAGAAATATAAATAAGATGAATGCTAATGAATGAGTAATCCATTATGAAATATAGCACCATATTATAATGTAGTATTTTCACAGAAAAGCAATTATATAAAACTAGTACAAAAATATGATTATTACATATCATTTGCTCAGATATCTTATATAACCCATATTACGCCATAGATACATAGTGTTCCATTGATGAGGTTAAGGGTGTTGCCTAGGCTAGGAAACCTTTTTTTCATACATTTTGTACATTTAGACATTGGTCCACATTTCAATGGCCCCATCTATAATATAAAATATAAAGCGGGAGTGCTAGGAGTGGCTGTAACTCTGGAGGACCCCTTTCAGTTATTACTGTTATATATTATAGTTGGTGATTCTGTATCCTAAAGAGGGTTTTATGATGTTTCTAATTAGGATTTATTGCACTGAGCCCTGAAATTGATATCAGCTTGTAATATGAATAAATTTAACATTAGATGATTTTTTACAAGATGTTTTCACAAACACACACATATACAGAGGCATGGAGGTAACTATAGCCTTAGCAGCCACGGCAGGTGTTAGGGGTCCTGCCTGGATATTGTTCCTTTTTGTGAAGAGACATTAGGAAAGAACATTGCTTTGTGCTATGTAGCACAAATTTGCAGTTTGCATAGGTTCGCTTTGTGTAGAACACCTATCTTGCTATCTCATTATGCATAAATAGTTAACATGCTGTATTTATCCAAAGAGCTATAGGAAATAAGTTACACCTCTGTTGCACAAGATTTAGTGTACTTATAATGTCTATATGCAGTTTGAACATACAGTACATATGGAAAGCACAGGCACCAAAGGTTTCAATTTTAAGTACCCCTAAGTTACTTACTAAAACTACTTTTAATGTTGGCTTTTTATAATTTAGTTTTGTTAAGTCTCAGAACCCATGAAAAGACTATGGGTTGTACAAAATAAACAAAGAAGGTCTGCCTGAAACAGAGCCACTCTTATTCATAACCTGTGTCTGGTATTGCCACCAAGTCCCATTAATGTGATAGTGGCTGAGTTGCAATACCAATACAATGGATAGGAATGGTGCTGTTACTTTGGTTCAACCTCTTTAAATGATTTTTTACTTAAAGAGGTTTTCCTTGTTAACAAAATCATTTGGTCAGGGAAATTATAGAATACAAAAAAGAACCCCACCTTTTAAATTTGCTCATTCCTGTGCTAATGCTTGTCATGGTGCGCCAGCTGATGATGCTATGATCACTGCTCACGTGACACTTTAATCAATCAAAAGTCTCAGTGGTCACATGCCATATATCCTGGAACAGAACGCTGTGGCCTGTGAATAGCTGCAGGGTCACCTAAACAATGAGCTTGATGTGATTGACCCCAAGTGGCAGCAGTACTGGGTTTAAAAGGTGAGATTTCTTTCTATTCCGCAGTCTCCCCTACTGACTGACGAGCATTTTAAAAACATGGAACACCCCATTAAGGTCAGACACAGTTGAGGGTGGCTCCACAGCAACATTAGAATTGGACCCCCCTCTTTATATGAACATCTACATTGGTTCTTGTAAGCTTAAATTTTACTTCTATAACAAACTACCCTAAATAGAAAACATTTCTTCATTTTATACATGTGCTACAAATTAGCAATGTAATATTAGATGCAGACCAGGGGTTGAATATGAACTAATTTGCTAATAATTCCACTTCTACTCTGATTGAAAGAATTCTATTTCCAAAGTTAACCCCACTCATATCATCAAGGAACACTATGCAGCCTCATTCTGTGGGTAATAGGTTTGCAAATGAAGCCAACAAGATGATATTGCACCTTATGAATGAATACAAGACATAGCAATATATTTCAAATCATGTATACTGTATCTATCTATAACCTGATATGTGAAGCACAACCTTTCTTGATACAAGCAGTAATAAGAGTACATGGGTTCATAACTGAGTCTTAGATTCCTGCCTAAGACCAATGCTTAGCTATGTGCCCCACTTTTCTTTCTGAAGCATCTAATAGGAGAATATGGAACCCACAGATGCTTTACGAAACTGACTGCAAAACAGCAGTGGCCTTCAAGGTCACTCTAATTGTACATAAGAAACACACACATGGCTTAAAAGGGCTAACATTTTTTAAACTTTTTTTAATTTCTGAATTGAGAACATCACCTTGCAACCTTTGTGCTGTGGCTATGTTTCTGTCACATTGTATCTTATAATTCATTAAAATGTTATGTTCTATCATTGATATGTATTAATACAGAATCTAATTTTTGTAATGGTATTTGCAAAATAAATATTTACCCAAAGCACACCAGTTTGTGGGCCGCCATAAAGCCTTTGGGGCCACTTTGTTGGTTTCTACCAAGAATCCATTGGTAACTAAAAGTGGCCCAGGTAAAAAAAGTATAAAGGTGGCCTCAGGTTATACATAGGTTGAAATGGATTGCAGATCAGGCCAAATCAAGTAGGCAGAGTCAGCAATCAATTAGCTGCCATCAAATTGTAGGTAGGTGAAACCAATGCAAAAAAACAAAGTAGAGTCAGGGGGATCAGTATGTGAAGGACAGGAGAAAGGGTAAGCACATTAATATTGGGATGGATATCACTCTATGGAGATTAGAGCACATTGAGAGGGGACACATGAGTGGAGGGGGGAGTTTGAAGGTACATGGGGCATTAAGAGGTGGGAGATGTTAGAATTCAGGTACAGAAATCACATGATGATAGGTCAACTTAGAAGGCGAAATTTTTGGGAATCACATGGGTCAAACCTGCCCAGGTTATGGGAAGGTTTCAGGGTTACTATGTGCATATTGTCTTAGAGCACTGCCCAGTTCAGTCTTTCCTCCAGCACAATACTTAGCTACTGGCAAGCCAGAAGTGTCTAGCTTAACAATAATAACCACACAGACCTTTTACACACAGGCACTAGTGTGGCCACCATCTTAAACGTACTTTGCAGGGCAGCCAATTCCAGGAAAGCTGGGAGAAGTGTGTGCCAAATAGAATAATGAAAGCTATTCATAAAATCTAAT
Organism: Phyllomedusa bahiana; assembly: GCA_025379985.1. Taxonomy (NCBI): domain Eukaryota; kingdom Metazoa; phylum Chordata; class Amphibia; order Anura; family Hylidae; genus Phyllomedusa; species Phyllomedusa bahiana. The sequence goes on along the minus strand of JAODAL010001115.1, from coordinate 86,609 downwards.
GGTCAATCATAGGTCAAGGAAGCTAACGGCCAAGAAAACACCAATAGAAGACAGCCAATAGAACAATGTGATTTAGTTTGCAGGAACTTGGAAGATGGAGAATCTTAACTGTTAGGCTATGTTCACACGGCTTAAAATTGGACGTATTTCAGTCCGTAATTACGCGCCGGAGTGTGCAAATTACGGCTGGAATGCATCCCAGTCATTACGGTTATAGACAGTTCTCATAGAGAACTATGTATTACGTCTCCTATCCCTGCTCGGCGAATCCGCCGGGCGGGGAGATAATTGACATGTGAAATACCAGCGGCGTATACGCGCCGCTGGTAATGCAAGTCTATGGGCCGGCGAGGTGCCGGTCCCCCGCTCCCGCTCCGCGCCACACGGCGTAATTGTGGGGCGTAATTACGCCCTGCAAATACACCGTGTGAACCTAGCCTTAGGATTTAAGGGCTGTCAGTAGTTACTACACATGGTGGGTGGTTGCATAATGGCATTGGATGATTTTAGAAAGACCAGAATTTGAATGTGAACACATTCGGACAGAGAAAGAAACTGGGTCATGATACAACAATACTTTGGGGGCATATGAGGTTCTGAGCCACTAGACGCCCAGCAGATATTCCATCTGCTGGCAGTCAGTCTCATCCGTGCATGGTTCCTACGTATTAAGGTAACATGGCATGGTAAATGACCCACAACAGTTTGATTTAAACCTTTTAAAAATGTTGAGTGAGCCATAAAAAGTATGTAAATAACTAAGTAAATGTGTCTATGAGATGTGTCAAATATGACACATTTTATAAAAATGTCCTTTTGCCAAAACATTAATAAATCTGCAGGGTGCCCTTCTGAAAATGTGGTACAATGTCTGAAGTAAAAATATCATTCATTTTCTGAGGCAATTGTAAGGACTCCCTCACTTTTTAGGAAACTTACAGTTTAACTTACAATTAACTTAGAATTCTACATGAAGGACTTCAAGCTCCAAAGCAAGGGAAGTAAGTGAGGGCAGACTGTATCAATTTATTTTTATCACCCAAAAATGGAGTGAAAGTTTGACTTAACATTCATAATTACCTGGGCCACTCTCGCTAATATAAAATTTTTAACCATTAAACAGGATCTAGGTCATGCATAGAGAAGGGGATGCACTATAGCACAACTTAAATTGAAAGGTTAGCTTGATTATGGTTTGCCACCCACCTTCTTTCCATGTACCTTGTAATATGCAGACCTTGTAGGGAGAAAATACTCAAAATCACTACACTTTAGAAGAAGGGCAAAGTCAACATGAGCTATCTTCTTCCCATCTTACTTAGGGAGTCTGATTAGTAACTGCATGGGCTACCTCTACTGAACATATAGTCATATTTGTATCCGCACAATATACTGCATATTTGTGGGCACATGGTGCTATAGATACTTACCTGCAATGTAAAACTATGTCTTTGCTTTATTTCCTAATCATGAAGCATTAGCATCACCTTTGTTATCCAACACACAGTGCATCGGCCTTTGGCTGTTTTATGTCAGAACGAGAACATTTTTTTTCTGATAGGAAAAGATTAGGCCGACATATTGCATGTTAACTTCACTAAAGCTTTCTGAACTAAAGACAAGGTTTTATGCTATGGGTTAGTCATGTACTTTCTCTTTGCTGGATGGATCGACCATTGTCACTGCCCATCACCCTTTCTGGTTTTGAAGCATGATTTGGATTTTTGGCTAAAAGTGTAGTCATCATCTGGAACTCACAGGTGGTGTATATTCAGTCCAGATCAAATAGCATGGTATAGCCCCACTGTGCCCCAAAATTATTAGTGTATTATGAGTATTGACATTTTGTGGTATAAGCAGAAAATAAAGTATTACTTTCAAATGACTCTTCCCCGTTTTAACACCATAACATCCAAAATGTTGTGCAGATTAATTTCTCAATATATCTTTATAGTGGTCATAGCCCCTCGCATGGAGGTTGCAGGCAGCTAGTATATTATAGAGTTTTTATATCACGTTTTTGCCTACTTTCAATGTATACACTTAGAAAAGCTCCTGACATATACATTAAATGGAAGTTGTGATGGATACCTAACAGTGGCATCCATCATCTATAGACTTAGATGGGATGCATTTAACATAGTGACAGATTTGTTAATCGGATGCCATCATATCCTGTGGGTGATGGATGCTGCTGTTAGACATCCATTTAATGGATGTTTTACCCATAGCCTCTGTCAACCCATGCAGCAATGTGCATGCTGAACATAGGGAAAGATGTGATATGAACACTCCTCTATATATTTAAATTTACATAGATTTGGAGCTCTTTGTCAATCTATATAAAAAAAAAAAATCAGTACAGAATTTAAATTTATTTTGATTTGGGCTATGTTTACATCAAGAAATTCTGCAGTGGAATACATTGAAATTTAAGAAATCTCATTCACATACTGCAGAAAAAAATCCAACCAAGGTCCGCACGTAAATTGACCTGTGGTGTGGATTTTAAATCCATAGAGTGTCAAGTTATGTAACGTAAATGTGTTGCGGGTATAACCCACTGGATATAATAGGGAAGACAGTATCCAAAGTGTTGCAGATTTTGATACAAAATCCTCAAGTACAGTAAAAAAAAATATAAAATTAGTTTAAATAAGTAAAAAAAAAAAACTTTATACTTACCTTCCCGGGTGTTCCCACAGCGATGTATTTCCGGTCCCTCGTTCTACTGCTGATCCAGCCTCCAGCAGTCACATGGGACTTTTGACCTCATTGTTGGATGCCATCTATGCAGACTGAGGGACTGGAGATACATTGCCATTGGAACACCATTGAAGGTGATTAAAATGTTTTTTTTTCTATTTTATACTCGATTGCCATAGGAAAACCTGCAAAAATCTGCCCCTTTGGTATGGATTTGCTGCTGCAGATTTACCTGAGAATAACAGCGTACATTTTCCATAGTGTCTCCTCTGCATTTAAACATACTCTAAAAGTTCAAAAGGATTTCCAGGGTGGGTATTCACTCTAAGGCTTTGTTCCCACGGCTTAATTGTGGGGGGTAATTACGCCCCGCAATTACGCCGTGTGGACGGGGGCGGGAGCGGGGGGGGGGGCCGGCACCTCGCCGGCCCATAGACTATCATTGCTAGCGGCGCGTATACGCCGCTAGTAAATGACATGTCACTTATCTCCCCCCGCGGCGGATTCGCCAAGCGGGGAGAGGAGACATAATCCATAGCTCTCTATGAGCTATGAGCTATCTTCTTCCCATCTTACTGAGGGAGTCTGAATAGTAACTGCATGGGCTACCTCTACTGAACATATAGTCATATTTGTATCCGCACAATATACTGCATACGGTAAATTATTACCGTAATGCCTGGGACGTATTTCAGCCCGTAATTCGCGCAGTACGCCGCGAATTATGGGCTGAAATACGTGCCCAAATAAGCCGTGTAAACATGGCCTAAGCATAACAGTCTAATTTTCCAGCATGTATCTATCTATAGGTATATTGTATACTGTACAACTTGAATGGGTTGTTGACAAATAAAATTAGTTTATTAACTTTGATGGTGTCAATGACTCTCTGACCACTTAGTATATAACATCTGATCTTGGTAAATTATTTACTGAGTTTTGGAGGAAACATATACAGATCTTATATGTGTGCAATAAAATATTGATTGTGAATAATGTCTTTGTAAAAATGTGTTCTTTATCACAGTAATTACAATTAATAGGTGGCTATATTCCAAAATAAGGATATGTACATGAAAAATTGCAAAAATGATTTGTGAATGTGCAACAATATCAATATTTCCAAGTTAATGTTGTCATACATTAATAGAGAAAATGGTATTCTTATCAGTGAACGGATGAAGAAATTGTATCTGGAACAGTTCAGGGTCTTTGCTGTTCCAACCGTGATGACATAGTGCATACATAAAAATGAATATATCTGAATTATAAGATAACTTGTCATGTGACTTGGGAATTTGGGCCTTGAAATTTAATCTATACGTTGCAAAAACAAACAGTGGATGGATACTGATACATTTGAAAAGTAATTTGCTAAATATCTGTGCAAGAAATATTGCCTCAACACATGATCTGCAATTGGAACATGGATTCATACTGTAATTAAGACTTGCAGTAAACGAAAGTATCTGGTTCCCATTATAATTTCTTGCAGTGACATGCCATAACATTTGTAAAGCTCTCCCCATTTGTTTTTCTGTAGTAAGTGAGCTGGAAATTTCTGATTTCACAAGATAAAGAGGTCCATGTTTTTATCAGTTCTGACTTGATTCACTGTCATCCAGCAGTGATGAAAAGATATCGAACGTCTGATATCTCTGTTGCTGCTCACGTTTCTGTTTTATGTTTTTGGAAGTAATAGAACCCAAAATGTCCTGTCCAGAGCCTGGCTCCACAAAAGAAAGTGTATCTGGGGAAAGAGGGAAAGTACATGTAAGAAAACAATGAATTTTTTGAAAGATTTAATCAATTAAGGACCACGCGCCCAAAATTTATAATGGGCAGACCTGAAATTATAGTTCTATAAGTATATTCACAACATGGACTTAAAGGGATTTCCTTACTACAAAGATTAGCTTTCAACACGCAGGGAACAGTAAATGAAGACTTTTCTAAATACATTGGTCAATAGATTTTTCTGTAGTCATGAGATAAGAATTATTTCATGTGCTCAGTGCACACAGGTTTCTGTGGTTACCTGATTCCCTGTTACCTGATTAGAGCAGAGAGCTTAGAGAAGGGAGTGACATCACCCCATGGATTACTGAGCTCTGGAGAAAACTAATTACCTCTAATAAAATTACAGATAAGCCATTGTTTTCAGTCCTCACAGCACAAATATCTTGTGTTTACCGAAGAGAAAACATCTCCTGCACTTGTCAGTGTAATACTTCAGCTACTTACTGAGATACTAAATATGCTAATCACTGTTACAGAACCACCCACAGCCTGAGGAGACAAAGTGAGTGTGAAACTGCTTGTGACTCAGTGAAACAGCCTAGTGAGAAAACCCATTAAGTCAACCGCCTTGGACAGCCTTGGACAGCCACCAATCTTGTTGGTGAGTGGACGGCAGTGGTTGTACTACTTCTAACTGCTCTGCTTTCACAAACAAAGTGCTTAATGAGTGTGGTGTATAGACTATAGGTAGCAGCAGTTTGCTGCAATGGTTGTCGTGGAAGGCCAACTAGACCAAGCTCAGCTGTAACAGAGACAATAGTCACTATAACAAAGCTGATTTCCCTTGTAAATGGGGCAACAAACTAACAATGTAAAGTGTAGTGTGTAAAACCCCCCAAAATATATTTATAAGTAAAGATGATGACAAACACTGATAAGAAATTTGTTTTAGAATATGGTTATCAGAGTTAAATATCATGTAAAGAAGGATATCATTTACCATGCGTTTTAAACGATAAGCCAAAAATTCTAAAAAAGAAAACATTATATACAGTGATGCATGAATGTTTGTGAAGTTTTCAGAATTTCTGCATAAATTTGACATTAAATTACATTAGATTTTCATGTAAATCAAATAAATAAGTCAAATTAATTAGACTTCAGCACTGATTCATCAAAGACATTAATCCAATATCACATACTTGTGAGTGGGAAAAGTATGAGAACCTTTGCTTTCTGTATCTGGTAAGACTCCCTTAATCAGCAAAAGGTACATATAAACGTTTCTGGTAGTTGTTGACTAGTCCTGCACATGAACTTGAAGAATTGTAGCCTATTCCTTAATACAAGATAGTTTCAACTCTGTTATGTTGGTGGATTTCCTCTTAATGAACTGCTTACTTAAGATATTTCCACATCATTTCTTTTGGACTGAAATAAGGACTTTGAGTCGGCCATTCCAAAACTTTAACTTTATTGTTTTTTAACCATTTTTTATTAAAAAAAAAAAAAAAAAAAACTTGTGCGCTCAGGTCCATTGTTTTGCTGCATGACTCACATTCTCTTGATATTGAAATTACGGACAGATGTCCTGAAATTTTCTTTCAGAATTTGCTGCAATAATTCAGAATTAATTGTTCCATGAATAATGACAACCAGTTGTGACCCAAAGGCAGAAAAACAGACTTAAACTGTCATAACTAGCACCACCGTTTTTCACAGATGGTATGAGGGTCTTACGCTTAAATGCAATGTTTTCTATTCTCTAAACATAAGGTTTCTCATTCAAAACTAGAAAGTTGAACAGACTCCAGCACTCGTGCTCAGGATACGAAAATACTTATAAAAGATGCACTTTTATTGGAGAAAAGTTTAAAAGCAAAACATAAGAACAAGTTAACGCTGCAGCAGCGTTAACTTGTTCTTATGTTTTGCTTTTAAACTTTTCTCCAATAAAAGTGCATCTTTTATAAGTATTTTCGTATCCTGAGCACGAGTGCCGGAGTCTGTTCAACTTCTCTAGTATTGATCTATGGAATATCTTCACCTCCTGTGAGCACCATGTGTGGAAGGATGTTGTGCGGTTAACAAGCAGAGCAGAACTACTGGTGAGCGATAACCCATTTTTTCTATTTTGTTTTTTCTCATTCAAAAGCTCTATTTGGTTTCACCCATCCATAAAGCATTGATCCAATAGCCTTCTGGCTTACCCAGGTGATCTTTAGCAAGCTGCATATAGACAGTAATATTCTTTTCGGAGAGCAGTGACTTTTCTCCTTGCAATTTTACCATCCACACCATTGTTTTTCAGTGTCCTCCTGATGGTGTACTTATAAACATTATCTTTAGCTAACCTGAAAAAGGTCTCGAGTTGCATAGAGGTTAACTTGGGTACCTTTGCGACCTTACAGACTATTATACATTTTACTTTTGGTGTGATCTTCATTGGTTGACCACTTCTGGGTATGGTAATAGTGGTCTTAAATATCCTCCACTTCCAACTAATCTGTGTGACTGTGGATTGGTGGACTCCAAACTTTTTTTTTTAACCTTTTCCAGACTGATGAACATCACCAACTCTTTTTCTGAGGTCTCCAGTAATCTCCACTGTTTGTGTCATTATTCACTTCCACAAACAAGTGTTGTGAAGATTAGACTTTGATAGATTCCTGTTCTTTTAATAAAAGAGGCGGCCCCCTCACACCTGATTGTCATACCAATGATTGAAGATACCTGTATTTTAAATTGCCTTTAAAGGGATTTTATCGTTACAAAGATCATGTCTCAGATTATGGGGACAGTAAAAATAAGCACTTTTGTAATTGGGTTGCATTACCTCTGTCACTTGGTTTAGCAGATATAAGCATCTCTGTAAATCTGTCTTCTATTTCTGCTGTTGCTGGTCAGAACGCCCCCTGGTCGATTCTCGCACCCTAGACACACCCCCTGCACTGTGATTGGCTGTCTGACATTTCATTCACCCTGTTGGGATACGCCCCTAGACAGGAAACCCCACTGTGATTGTGAAAGTACCCCCGAGCTGAAATCGTATGCGCTGTGCTCTATGTACATCTCCCAGCTTTAGGGTCAATGTTCTGGGCAATTACTGCCTGTTTAAGGGGCTTTTGCCAAGAGGTTGATTAACCGCCTCACAGATCCAGTCCTTAAGCTGCTACTTGGAAAAGAAGGCGTTCTGTTCCTCAGATCGAATGCAAGTCCCGCCTCCTTATGACATCATCACCTGTAGTGTATAACATAAGGATTCAACACTGCATCTGTATAAGTTGCTTATATAGTGCAGTGCTTAGGTGATTAACCTTGCAAGACAGAGGTTGGGAGTACAAGCCCCATCAGTAGTTTTTTTTTTTTTTCTTTAAAATTTGTACACATATGTAAAGATATGAAAATATATGTGTAGACATCTATAATTTTTTTCATATACACACACAAAGCTCCCTATATAGTGTCCCTACCTTGCAGTCACACACAAGCATTCCAACATATGTGATACAATGCATATATTTGGGGGATGACATGTTATAGGGGAGCTATGTATGTGTATATATATATCATTATAGAGATTGAGATATATATTTTAGGTCTCTCTACATATGTGTAGAATTTAGGGGGAAAAAAATATACCATGTGAGGGACTAGAACTCCAAACCCCCTTTGTTGTAAAAGCAATACTCTACTACTGCTGCTCTACCTCTAGACCACCAGCCCAAGTTAGTTACAATCTGAGCAGAGCCTTCTCTCAAAGCTGATTTGCTTCTCCCCCCATTGTTTTCACTCACATGTCACTGACAGGAAGCAGAGATCTTTACTTGAAGCTGACATTTGTAGTTGAGTAAAGATCTCTGCCTGTTGTCAGTACAATTTGGATGAACCACTAGAAGTAACAGCTGCTGGCTTTCAGTTGTGTGTAAACTAAGACATATGACAGGTGCTTGCTGGAGTTTGGAGCCTCAAGGCTGCAGACATAAGCAGGCAGGAGGCTACAGAGCTGTTATATCCAGACAACCTTCTGCATCCCCTGCTTTAAACAAAATTATGATGTCACAGTTATTCAGTGAGTGGAGACACGCCTCCTGGGAAGAGAGACACACCTGCTGACAGGAGAGACACGCCCCTGGATTTCAAAATCAATCTGAGAAAATTAGCTGAACAGCACGAGCAGCTCAAACGATAACACCCCTTTAAATTATCTGTTACTCCTAGAGGTTGACATATTTTTACCACTCACCGATATGTGATATTGGATTATTTTCTAAATCTAATGTAGACATTGTAGAGCTTGAACAGGTACAAAGGCGGACAACAAAAATAATAAAAGGACTGGGTGAACTGCAATACCCAGAAAGATTAGCAAAATTAGGGTTATATGGTTTAGAGAAAAGATGGCTTCGGGGGAACATAATAAATATGTATAAATATATTGAAGGTCAATATAGAGATCTCTCTCAAGATCTATTTATACCCAGGACTGTATCCAGAACAATGGGGCATTCTCTATGTCTTGAGGAAAGAAAGTTTCTACATAGACATAGAAAGGGATTCTTTACTGTTAGAGCAGTGAGACTGTGGAACTCTCTGCCAGAGGACTTGTCATGGTGAATTCAATAACAGAGTTAAAAAAGGGTCTGGATGCATTTCTAGAGCGTAACAGTATAACAAGTTATAGTGACTAGGATTTTGGAGAGGGGTCGCTGATCCAGGGATTTATTTTGATTGCCAGATTGGAGACAGAAAGGAATTTTTCCCCTAAAATGGGAACAATTGGCTTCCACCTCATGGGGGGGTTTTGCCTTCCTCTGCATCAGCACTATAGCACATTAGGTTGAACTGGATGGACGTCTGTCTTTTTTCAGCCTTACAAACTTTGTAACTATGTAATAATTTTTACTTCGTTCTTTGTTTTGGATCTTTTTATCTACAGTGTCTAACAAAGGTAAGTACAGCCCTCACATTTTTGCAAATATTGTATTATATCTTTTCATGGGAAAACACTGAAGATATGACACTTTGACACATTGTAAAGTAGTCAGTGTACAGCTTATATAACATGATTCCAGGAGTTTGATACGGTCTAAGCTATGAAATGAACTAATAAACTGTATAATATCCTGAACATCAAGATCATCTTTTCTGATTCAAGTCCTTTATACTGTATTGCTCAGAACTGTATCTTAATGTACAGTATCTCACAAAAGTGAGTTTACCCCTCACATTTTTGTAAATATTTTATTATATCTTTTCATGGGACAACACTGAAGATATGACACTGATACAGTGTAAAGTAGTCAGTTGTTAGCTTGTATAACAGTGTAAATTTGGTGCGGCCTCAAAATAACGCAACACACAGACATCAATGTCTAAACTGCTGGCAACAAAGTAAGTACACTCCTAAGTGAAAATGGACAAATTGTTCCCATAGTGTCAATATTTTGTGTGGCCACCATTATTTTCCAGCACTGCCTTAACTCTCTTAGGCCTGGAGTTCACTAGAGTTTCACAGGTTGCAGCCACTGGAATCCTCTTCCACTCCTCCATAACTACATCACAGAGCTGATAGATGTTAGAAATCTTGCTCTTCTCCACCTTCTGTTTGAGGATGCCCCACAGATACTCAATAGGGTTAATATCTGGAGACATGCTTGGACCGTCCAGCACCTTTACTCTCATTTTCTTTAGCAAGGCAGTGGTCATCTTGGAGGTGTGTTTGGGGTCGTTATCATTTTGGAATACTGCCCCGCTGCCCAGTTTCCGAAGGGAGAGGATCATGCTCTGCTTCAGTATGTCACAGTACATGTTGGCATTCATGGTTCCCACAATAAACTATAGATCCCCACTGTCGACAGTACTCATGCAGATCCAAATCATGACACTCCCACCATCATGCTTGACTGCAGGTAAGACACACTTGTCTTTGTCTTCACCTGGTTGCTGCCACACATGCTTCACATTATCTGAACCAAATAAGTTTATCTTGGTCTCATCAGAGCACAGGACGTAGTTCCTGTAAGCCATGACCTAAGACTTGTAAAAATGTGTAAAGATTAAACTCATGTAGAAATATAGAATATTCTGAAGGGTTCATAAAGTTTCAAGCACTACTGTAGTTGCCCAATTAATAAGTTTGAGTCAAAAACCATATCCATCAACTTCAAACTATAACCCTACTGTGTTGTGAAAACCCCTATGAGGCAGACACCAATTTCCCCATATTATGGAAAAATTCCTTCATAACTGATAATATTATATTTTATAAGGAAGAAATCTAGGCCTTTATATAACTGTATAAAAAATATAAAAAAAAAAAATATAATGTTTATGAAAAAAAGTCGCAAGAATAATTACAAAAGACTATTAAATAAAAAGGTTACAGTTTTCAGTTGTAAGGTTCTATTCACACTTCATTATTGTCTTCCTTTGGCGATATATGTCTAGTTTTGAACAAGAGTATATTTGTTTCTGATTATTTTGTATATTGTACTCACCATGTATTCCTATCATGTGCTCCAAAATTAATACTCTTTCTGCTAAAATTTTAAGAGCTTCTCTAAGTTGTTGGACAGCTTCTTCCTGCAAAATAAATTCTTTCTATTACTCTGTATTCAATGGAGAAAAAATGTGATCAAAATAACAGCTTACGTGGAAAGATGGCCTTAATTTGAACAGTGTTTCCACTTCTTTAAAAAAGTTGCCTATCACTGCTTATAACCACAGAGGCCAGCAGATGGTGGCTGAGGCCAATGATTGGCTTATGGTCAAGTGAGTCCGAACAGGGAGACATCCATGAAGGTCCAGCAGGGAACACCAGAGTTCAGGAATGGCTGGACGGCAGCAACAGAAAAAGTAAGTACTTCATTTTTAATCACAGAGGGGACAGTGGACAATTTTTTTCTAAAGATGTGGAAAACCTTTAAATTTTGTACAGATTTGAAATCAAGAGTAACTCAGTCTACTGCACTATTCTTGCTCTCAAAAATATTGCAACTCTATTGAAGCACAATAGTCAATGGCGTCTGTCATTATTTGTTGCAATTCCTCAAAGTGATTATATTTCTATTCTAAACAGAAGCCATGACACTAGTGTGAACAGAGAGATAACTGAACAAAGATGTTTGTGTGTTCAGAGACGTTATCTGCAAGATAGACAGAACAAAGATTGATAGATAAATAGATTTCACAATGTAATATGCAACATTGTAAAATAAAATGAAAAACATTGTCCAAGAACTATTAACGTTAATACACAGCCTGACAAGCAGCCAAATTGGGTTTATCCATAATTAAAACAGATGGAAATTTCCTGGCCAGCAGCATTAAAAACTTGGCTGAGCTATATGTCCCAAAGTAGGTTGTGAAGTGTTCACATGATACTCATATTCAATCTCTAGAAGCCCCGTTTGGCAAGTACAAGATGAAAAAATTAATAATTCCTGTGATACAACATAGGCATTCCTATCTTCTTTAAAATGATCAAACTTAAATATATAGTCACTATATGTTATTCTGTTTATGTTTTACCTGAATTTTCATAAACGTGTTTCACTTTTTTTTTCTTTTTATTGCATCTTCCATAGACAAAATCAACAATTGAAATGGGCCTTAAAGTGTACATGAATCACATAACTGATCTGTTTCAGATCCTTCCAGGGAAATATATATATTTTTTATGCATAAGAGGTTATTGTACATAAAAAAAACCACATTACTCTCCTTCCGAATCTCCCACTGTTGCTGTTCAGATGGTCACTAAGTCCTGGCTGTTCACCATTTCCTGGTCCTATGTCAACACACAGGAAATGATACTAAGCTGTTCACCATTTCCTGGTCCTATGTCAACACACAGGAAATGATACTAAGCTAAGTAGTATGTGTGCCGAGATGGGACCAGGAAGTGTTGAATGGTCAGAAGTTGAAAAAAACCCACACAAATTATTTTCCCAGACAACCTCCTTTAACAGTTCCATTGTAAATTAAAGAACTAAACAACGTTAAAATGGACTTCTAATATGACTGCTACCACAGGTGCCATTAAGTTGCTTTTGCAGCTAGGAGCCAAATAAAGTCCTCAAGGTCTGCTGTATTACAACACCAAATAGATCAGTGGTAAATTTACTCTACACCGCAATATATTAGTACTGCAGGCTAATGTACAAGCCATCATGAGATTGCATAATTAAGTCTGAAATGGAGACTGAAAAAAAGTACAAAGTAATACAGTTTTCAGAAAAAAATGTAATTTTTTTTCATTACTATATAAAAAATTAAACATATTTGGTATCACCACATCTGTAAAAGATTGATCTATAAAAACATAATCCTATTTATCCTACATGTTGTAAAAAAGAAAAAAGCGACAACTTTTTTTGGTGAATCATCTCCCCCCCAATATAGTATAGACAGTGATCAAATAGTTGTATTTAACTCAAAATGGTAGCAATAAAAACTATAGCTTTCCCAACGTAACACAGTTCTATTGACTAAAAAATTAATAAAAAGTTACTGGTCTCAGATGTCACAAGTAGCGCCGCGGCCTCCACTCTGGGCCATGGACACGCTTGTACTCACCTGTCCCTGCTCCTTTTTCCCTGCACGCCTCTGCTGTGTGCTGACGTGCTTTCCTGCTTCCTATGGTGCTTGCATGGCTCTTTGAAGATTAAATGGCCAGCGTGACGATAATTGGTTCATTGCCAGATGCTGACCCTTTATCTTGCCTCCACCTCCTGACCCCTTTGCAAGATCTTTGGTGTTCATTCCATAGATAAAGTGTGTCTTTAGTGTTCTGTCATTACGGTCTTCCTGCCTGTTTCCTCTGATTATGTTGCCTGCTGCCTGCCCTGACCTCTCTACCTGTCCCCGACTAAGTCTCTGCCTACGATTCCAAACCAAGCACACCCTGGCTGCCACCACATGCAAGTCACATCAGAGGCAGCGACCTGGAGTCTCCCGTCGCACAAGTTTAACCGGCCTTACGGCGGGCTCTGACAAAGACTGGGAAACGCCTTAGACTTCTCTCCCTGATGTGGCGTCTACCACTGCTTGTGGTGGTCCAGCGAATCCACACCACCAACGTTCCAGTAAGATCTGGCCATGGATTCCACCAGGGTGCCCTTGCCTGACATTTGGGATGTCACGACGGCCATTGCAATACAGAGCCACCAGAAAGACCATCTTGCCGTTATGATGCAACAGCTCGCAGCCCGGCTCCCTGCCGCCCCACCTTTATCACCACCTGCGGCAAGTCCAGTGCTTATGGCTCCGCTTTCATCACTTGGTCCCAAGCTACGTCTGCCTTTGCCTCCAAGGTTCAGCAGTTACCCACTGAACGTGCTTAAGTGTCGTTTGTTGTCAGTCTTCTGTCGAGGGGGGGGGGGGGCTCAGTGACTTCCAACATTCAAGTCTTCCTGGAGTCATTCCACAACGTGTTTGAAGAACCTGGACGTGCGTCCTGCGCTGTGGCTTCTCTGCTTCGCCTACAACAAGGTGACTCCATTGTTGGGCAGTATGTGGTACAATTCTGTACCCTCTCCTCAAAGCTGTCATGGAACAATGAGGCCCTCATATCCATGTTCTGGCAGGGCCTCATTGGAAGGTTTAAGGATGAGCTGGCCATTCAGGACCATCCTTCATACCCATAGAGATATCCAGTTTGCTGACAGCAGGAGTTTTGTCTGCAACATGAATCGTTTGGCCATGCCTCTATTGCGCTACTCCTGAACATTTCCGTATGGACTGACCATTGCGTCCAAGAAACTTCTGCATCTAGGCTACGTGGAAGAGGCGTCACTAGGTCTGAACACTACCTCTCCACATCTGACCATGCTGGTCCAACTCTGCATCCCATCTGGTATCAAGTTCCAAACCCCCGCCTTTGTAGATTCTGTATCAGCTGTGAATTTCATTGCCATATCTCTGGTTTCTATGTGTCCTCTCCTGGTGGTTTGTCTTGACCTTTGGTTATTTCCTCCATTAGCGGTGAATACCTGCGAGACCCCATTCAGTTTTGCTTTGAACCTATGAGCCTTCAAATGGGGGCGTTGCATAAAAAGAAAATTGTGAAGACTTCCATTCACACTGTGTTACCCCATTCCTCCTCAGCAGTTCTTCTGGGACTTCTCTGGCTACAGTGCCATGCTCTGGCCCTTGATTGGAAAACAGATGAAGTCACACATTGAGAACAAGACTGCCATTCACAGTAATCCCAAACTCTGTCTGCCAGAGGCGGAAGAAGCATTTTCGTGCCTGAAGTCTGTATTTGCCTCTGCACCTAACTTATCTTGTCCAGATGCAGAAAAAACATTCTTCCATGAGGTTGACACCTCATCTGTGGGAGCCAGGGTGATTCTCATGAAAAAAACTCCACAGAGAAAAAACATCACCTGCGGTTTCTTCTCTAAAACTTTCTCATTGAAGATTGCAAATTGCTGGTAATGAAATTGGCTTTAGAGGAATGGTACCATCTGCTGGAAGGGGTTTGCCACCTAGTTAGCATATATATGGAACGCACAAATCTTCTATCTGTACAGACGACACAACACTTGAACCCACCGCAAGCCAAATGGTCCCTCTTATCTTCTCGCTTAGATTTAATGCTACATTTCAGACCGATGGACAGGAATGTCAAAGTCGATGCTCTCTCCCGTGCTTCTTATATGGTGGGTTTCGATTCGACACCTCAACATATTGTCCCTCCTGAACGCCTGATCGCTGTGACAACTTCCTCATGGAAAAACCTTTGTCCTCCATTTCATGGGGAAGCACATACTCTCCTGGGGGCATGCTTCTAAATTGTTTGGTCATCCTGGAGTCAGCAAAATGCTTCAGCTGATCTCCCAACACTCTTGGTGGCCAACCTTACCCCGGGACACCAACAAGTTTGTGGCCGCCTGTCAGACTGCCGCCTGTGCTTGTAATATGGTTCTGCATCAGAAAGTGTCTGGTCTTCTGCTTCTGTTACCCATGCCTGAAAGACCCTGGGTTCATATTTCCTTTGATTTTGTCACAGATCTGCCTCTCTCCTCTGGCTGCATGATCATCTGAGTGGTCATTGTCCAATTCTCTAAAATGGCGCATTTTGTATCTTTGGCTGCTCTACCCTCTGCTCCTCAGCTTGCCTCTCAGTTCTTTCTGCACATCTTACGCCTAATTGGTCTGCACCTGCACATTGTTTCAGACAGGGGAGTCCTGTTAGTTTCTAAGTTCTGGCGTGCTCTATGCTTCTAGATGCAGCTGAAGTTGGCCTACCACCTACAGTCCAAGTGGAGTGATTGAACAAAATTTTAGGTGTCTATATTCGCCATTTTGTTTCTTCACATCAAGATGACTGGACAGAGCATTTACCGTGTGCAGAATTGTTATACAATAATCATGATGGAGAATCTACTGGCTCCTCTCTCTTCTACGGGGTTTATGTGCAAAACCCCTGACTTCCTCTCCCTATGCCTACATCCTCTGAAGTTCCGGCTGTGGAATCTGTGGTCCATGACTTCTCTCGCATCCAGAAAGAGGCTTGCCAGTCCCTTTTATGAGCTTCATCCAAAATGAAGGCTCAAGCAGGTAAAAAGCACAGATCTCCTTCTGTATTTCTCCCTGGGGACATGATGTGGTTATCTACCAAATATATCCGACTCGAGGTACCATATCTCAAGTTTGGTCTGCGATTCCTTGGTCTTTGCCCATTGATTAGCCAAGTGAACCCAGTATGTTAGAAACTTCTCCTGCCTTCTGCTTTGTATCCCCAATACTTTCCATGTCTCTCTCCTGAAGGCCATGTTCACACGGCTTAAAATGGGCCGTATTTCGGTCCGTAAGTAAGCGCCGAAGTGCGCAAATTACGGGCTGAAAACGGCCCATTCATTACGGTAATCCATAGTTCTCATAGAGAACTATGGATTACGTCTCCTCTCCCTGCTCGGAGAATACGCCGAGTGGGGGAGATAATTGACATGTCATTTTCTAGCGGCGTATACGCGCCGCTAGCAATGATTGTCTATGGGCCAGCGAGGTGCCGGCCCCCTGCTCGCTCCCCCGCTCCCGCCCCGCCCCCGGCCACACGGCGTAATTGCGGGGCGTAATTACGTCCCGCAGTTAACCCGTGTGAACATAGCCGAAGCCATAATCTTCAATCGCTTCTCTTCCAAGCTGGTGTTGCAATCTTCTGAAGTCAACCAAGGGGATTCTTATGAGGTACAAGAGATCCTGGATGTCTAAACTCGCAGAAGACATTCTATTTAATTGACTAGAAAGGATGTGGGCCAGAAGAGCGATCCTGGGAACCTCTTGAAAATATCAATCTCCCGATGTTTATACGAAAATTCCATCTCTCTCTGATTCAAAAGAGGAGGGGGAGGCCTAAGGAGGAGTACTGTCACAAGTCGGTAACTGGTTAATTGCCATGTGCTGCCTCCACTTCCTGACCACTTTGCCAGATCTTTGGTGTTTGTCCAAAAGAGAAAGCATGTCTTTAGTGTTCCTGCCATTACCATGTACCTGTTCTCCTACCTGTTTCCTCTGACTACATTGTCTGCCACCTAATAGAGAAAAAAAGTGATCAATAGTAGCTTCCAAAATACGATAAAACAAAAAGCCAATATAGAAACTCCTTTAAAAAGGATGGTCCATGGCAAAGGCAGACACAACATGAAAATAACAAGAAAATAAAGACGCCGACGTGTTTCGGGATGCAATCCCTTAGTCATGGTATTGTCTGCCACCTGCCCTGACCTCTCTGCCTGTCCCTGACTACATCTCTGCCTATGATTCTGTGCCACGCACACCCTGGCCACCACCGCAAGCAAGCCGTGTCTGGAGTAGCGACCTGGGAGTCACCCGCCGCTTAGGTTCAACCAGCCTTGCGGCGGGCTCTGCAAAGGCCCGGAGGCTCCTCAGACTCATCTATTCCTTAATTTTTTTGAA
The DNA here is from genome assembly GCA_025379985.1 of Phyllomedusa bahiana. Classification (NCBI taxonomy): domain Eukaryota; kingdom Metazoa; phylum Chordata; class Amphibia; order Anura; family Hylidae; genus Phyllomedusa; species Phyllomedusa bahiana. The sequence goes on along the minus strand of JAODAL010001115.1, from coordinate 69,236 downwards.
AACTAACAGATTCATTGTATCCTATCTTCTTATATACCTTTAATATTTCAAATTAATACAACCTGATTTTAAAACATTAACATAAATATGTCTTACGTCTTCTCCTTTATCTCCGTCTTCTCCTTTTAATCCACGTTCTCCCTAGTAATAGAAATATTTATTTGTCATATGTGCTTTTGACCAATAAGTATGCAATCAAATAAGCTACTGAAAAGCACAGTAACATTATTTACTTATTATAGTTAATAATTATTATTTTAACTAATATAGCTTCAGCATATTCTTCAACCATATTACAGATAACTTTACAGTAATTATATTCTAAGGGGAGAAGAGGCAGATATACAGCAAACAGATGTCTATTAATACTGAGAAGGACAGGGACAGTGCACCCCTTATGAATACACTGTACTTATAACTATGGGACAGATTACTTACCTTGGTTTTTTATACATAAACCGAAGAGACCAGATGGCCGGAGTAAGATGTAAAAATGTATTAAAGAGACAAACACCTCATCTGTGATAGTCCGTGTGCTGCAATTTATGCCACGTATGTGTTAATGCAGACCACTATTATAATTTACGCCACTTTATGCTGTAAATTATAGTAAACATAGCTGCTGTGGAAGTCCACATCCCCTAAAATTAAACCCCATCCACTTTTTTTTTTTAAAGTGGGAAGAATTCAACAGGTTAGTGTGAAATAAGTATACAGTATAAAAAAATCTAAAAAAATCATTGCAGAAATGTGATTTTTCCATATCCAAGATGTAAAAATGAGTAATAATATTATTTTAGTAGAAATTTGTACGCATTCCTAAAAAAATGCAAATTGTGTGGCACAAAACAGGGCATCATAAAGCCCTGTCACCGGCAAAAAGTGTTGGCCACTGAAAGGTCATTAAGGCCTTTTCAGGTTATGCTATTAAGGGGCTATACTTTATTCATACCACTCCAACTACCTTTAATTTGCTTATAGCATGCAATGGAAGCTTTATATTACACAAGATATACAGAGCATTTCATACTTACAGGAGGACCCCTAAGTCCTTGTTCTCCTGGTAGACCTGGTACTCCCTAAAAATGTATAATATGAATAAGTGTTGATGCAGAATGTAAGAAGCCTCTCAATATTTCATCATTTGCTGACAAATTTTCAGACATACAATATTTCTGCCCAAAAGTTCCACTTGTAGCCCGGTTTAAGTTTGCCCAAGGTCACCTGGATGTTCCACAATGGTAATGAAAAATTTGTATGGACAGATAACACAAAAATGGGACTTTTTAGCACAAATGCATCATCCTATGTTTGGAGGTAAAAGGGCACCATACACCGGTATGAAAAGGTCATCCCAATTGTGAAGCATGGTAGAGGAAGCATTAGGCTATGTTTACACAGCAATGTTAAAATGATAGATTTGCGCTAAAAACTGCGGTCGGTTTTCAGATTTGCCGTTGGTCCCGTATAATAAATGTATGGGAATCCGACTGCAATCTGGTGGAAGATACTGCATGCTTTAAAATCTGCCAGAATCCGGCAGATTTTAAAACTGACCGGAAAAAATCTTTTATTGTGGTCTACACAGGATGGATTTACGGAGGATTCTAAATACTGAAGAATATGTTGAAGAATACTGAAAGAGATGTTGTATATTGCAACAATATGATGACCCAAAGTATACAGTTAAATCAAGTAAAGAATGGTTGAAAAGGAAGAGGATTTGTATTTTGGAATGGCCAAGTCAGTCTGGAGCTTAATGGGGTTGTCTCACCATGCTGTTTTACAGAGCCATAGCCAGCTTCAGGCTCACACTTCCTGACTAGGCTGTGGGTGGCTCTACAGCAGTGATTAGCATATGATCTCTGATTTTTCCTAGGCTACAGAGCTCTAAAAGGTTTAGGGTATGTTCACATGGCTGATTTGGACACTGATTCTTCAAATACTTGTCTAAAAACACATCATATGTAGCAGTCTTCAGACGAGTATTTGACGAGGTTTGTGAGACGTTTGTTTTGCGTCGCGGTTTTTAATGCGGTGTTTGGGGCAGTTTTATTTAATGTTTTACTGTAAACATTTTAAAAATATACACATATATGTATCAGTGTTGGACTGCGGTGCTTATGGCCCACAGGTGGAGTTGATTCTGGGTGCTCACCAGTTGAGCTACTGTAAATGACTGTACATGCCTCCTATTCTCTGCATCTTGCTATATGCCTCTCTTCCTCTGCTTTTCTGCCTCTTCCAAGGATCTACATGCAGTTAAAAAACAACTCCAGGTCTAAGATGCTCATGGGCCCACTAGGGGTTTTGCCTATTCCCCTGTGGACCAGTCCATGTCTGCCTAAACCCTATTGTATCTGTGAAGGATCCTGAAACGGAAGGTGGAGGATTGCAAGGTCTCTCACATCCACCAGCTCGTGGTGTTGTCATGGAGGAGTGAAAGAGGATTCTAGTGGCTACAACCTGTCAAGCTCTAGTGACTTCCATGCCCAAGAGAGTTAAAGGGGTTGTCTCATCTCAAAGTTTCATAGGATGCATGAATTAAATAATGCTGCTTTGCTCTGTTGCTTCGTGGTCAAGATGTCTGTAATAAGCATATCAGCTCCGTGTATTCAGACCTCTGCTAATTAGATAACTCTCATGCTGTCAGGACCAGGGCAGCTTCTGAGTTAAAGTAAACAGCAGTAATTACTGGCTTTTGTCTGAAAGATCAGATAATAAACAAGCTCTCATTGTCCAGAGTTCTGTGCTGTGACCTGTGTGATGACCTAACTCCCTGCTATCAGATAGCACAAACAGCGGGGGTGGGGAGAAGTACACAAGTCGGTCACTTGGGGAACCAGAGAGAGCACAGAAGGTGATAAAATCACTTGTAGCTCCTTAACCAAAAAAAATTAACAAAGCAATATATTTGGAAAATATCTTGATTTAGTGTTTCCAACATGTTGAAAGCTAATCTTTGAAGCAAGACAACCCCTTTAAGACAGTGCTGCAAAATAATGGAGACTAATATTTCTAAAAAAAAACAACAACTCTATGATGGTTGGATGGTAGCTTAATCAATACTCCATTTGCCAAAGGCAACTAATTGCCATGAGTATACAAACCACCACCCTAGTTGTGTCTAAATCATAAAACTTAACTTTTATTCTACTGTTTTATTACCTATTTAATGCATTAAAATAGACTGGCTTAGCTATCTAAAGTGGCGTCTTCAGGGCTTATTTGACCCATTATTGCCTTATTAACCCCTGAAGATGCCACTTGAGGTGGCGAAACATGTCGGAGGGCAGTGATGTTATTTTAGGTTTGAGGCAGCGTGCAATCCTAGATTAGTGTTACTGTAGGCACTATGGGCGACATGTATGAACGGGGCTGCGGCAGATATCTGGCGTCATTTCAGCCCGATATCAGGCGCAGCCCCGGCATTTCTGGGTGCATTACAGTTGGAACAGGTATACCAGTTTCAAAGTGGTATACTGACCCAGAACTGTCGGCCGAGCACTAGAAAACGCTTGATTTATGACCCACTGTAGAGCGGGTCCATAAATCAGATGCATTCTATGCCATTAATGTTAACACCAAATTTTATGCATGTCACCCTATATGTTCATATACTGTATAATAATTATCAGAACCTAGGCTAAATGGCATAGCAAAGCCAGTCTATTTGAATGTATTAAATAGGTAGTAAAACAGTAGAATAGGGTGGTGGTTGGTATACTCATGGTACTTAGTTGCCTTTGGCAAATGGAATATAGAAAATAACGGAGGTCACAAAAAATATTGACATTTTGGGCACAATTTGTCCATTTTTACTTAGGGGTGTACTCACTTTTGTTGCCAGTGGGTTAGACATTAATGTCTGTGCTTTTGAGTTATTTTGAGGGTACACCAAATCTATACTGTTATACAAGCTATACACTGACTACTTTACATTGTATCAAGGTGTCATATCTTCAGTATTGTCCCATGAAAAGATATAATACTATATTTACAAAAATGTCAGGGGTGTACTTACTTTAGTCAGATACTGTATATACATTGTAGTGTATGTAAGTAAAATAAAATTTAAAAAAATAAAAATATACCGGCCATGCCAAATAAACCCATATCCGCCTCCTTCACCCGAGACTATACATATTGGGCTCGTTTATGAAACCTGTCTAACAATGAGATTGTCTTTGTTGCCCATAGCAACCAATCAGAGCTCAGTTTCATGTTACCAGTGCGGTATATAAAATAAAAGCTGCACTCTGGTTGGTTGCTATGGGTAAATACATACACTCACACTGGATAGCTAAAAACATTTAATTCATGTGGATAGTGCAATTTGGGGGAAAGCATGAGATTTGTCAGAGCAATGTAGGTTATAGGTCGCTAAGTAATTTTTTAGAAATGTACAGTGGGATATGGGCCATATGTAGAGGTCTGTAAATGATCATTAGCAGATTAGACAATTTACAGTTGTAGCATTAGTGGAGTACACCTCCATTTAGAAGATACGTAAGTCCTGGAGCAGGCACACAAAAGCTCAGTCAGCCTCTAAAGGCTAAGGGGGAAATTTACTTAATGTGGCTCTTCATAGTTTTCAACATACATCAGTGCTACAATATATAGTACAAGCGATCACATGTTCAAGACCCCTAAGGGTACTAAAAATTACTAAAAAAATATATACCATTTCAAAAATATAAAAAAAATATAAAAATACTAATAATGTAAAAAAAAAATTTCTTTCTATTTAGCTTTTAAAAAATTAACATAACTGAAATAACCATGTCTGTAAGAGTCCAGCTATAAAAGAAAAAAAAAAGAATCTGATAGAATTGTGTTTTTTTTGTTATCTTGCCACATAAAATAAACCATCACACCGCTCTTCCGGAGGAAAAATAACAAAAGTTATTGGTCTCAGAAAATGACAATGTGGATTGTAAATTTTTTTTTTCAAAAGTAGTAAATCAAAACAAAAACTATATAAATGTGGAAATTTGGTACCATTAAAATCCTATCCACCAGAAGAACAAAGATGACATATTTCACTGTATGAACTCTGTAACTCCCAACCCCCGCTCCCACACTCCAAAAAAATGCAATGTTGTGTTTTATCCCAATTCCATCCTAGAAATATTTATTTTTTATTTTTGAGTCCTCAATGTATTACATTAACTTACGCGGACACCAAGGTAGATACAGCACTGTGATGGAGAACTCCCAGCCATAAAATCAATCCATTTTATTAGAAGCCATTAAAAAGCATCAGCTTCCGTATGATACATGGGTCTAACGCGTTTTGGGTGACATACCACCCTTACTCATAGCCTTACTCATTACATTAACTTATACCATAAAAATACAGCTTACAAACAAGCCCTATTATGGCTAGAAAACGAGATATTGCTCTTGGAAGGCGGGCAGGATAAAAAAGAGAAACGAAGAACCGCAAAGTGAGTCAGACACTAAGGCTATGTTCCCACGGCCTAACTGCGGGGCGTGATTTCGCCCCGCAATTACGCCGTGTGGACGGGGGCGGGGCGGGAGCGGAGGAGCGAGGGGGGGCCGGCACATCGCCCGCCCATATACAATCACAGCTAGCGGCGCGGATACGCCGCTAGAAAAGTGACATGTCAATTATCTCCCCGCCCGGCGGCTTCGCCGGGCGGGGAGATGAGATGTAATCCATAGTTCTCTATGAGAACTGTGAATTACCGTAATGAATGGGCCGTTTTCGGCCCGTAATTGGCGCACTCCGGCGCGTAATTACGGACCGAAATACGGCCCATTTTAAGCCGTGTGAACATAGCCTAAGGATTCAACAACTTCCCTATGTGAATTCTATAGAGGTTACAGAAACAGTCTTGTCAACAGGAGAACCCCATTTTCCTAAACCTGGAACCTTCATGTTTTGCATAAATCTTAATCGATATTTCCCTCTGGGAAGAGTTATTCTTTATATTCTATGTGTGTTATAAAACATAATTTACTTATTTATCACAGATAAACCATCAAATGAATGAACCCAATAATGTAATTTTAACCCTTATAACCTGTTACGGATGTGGTAGTGGATCCTCTGGACCACCACAAGCGATGGCCTAAGCCACGCCAGGGAGCGGAGTCTAAGTAGGTCCGGTTTTCAACAGAGCCCGCCGCTAAGCGGGAAGGACTTGATGCGGCGGATTACTACCAGGTCGCTAGTCCTGACGTGACTTGCTTGCGGTGGCAGCCGAGGTGTTGCACGGTACCAAATCGTGAAGCAGGCTCGTAGTCGGGGACAGGCAGAAGGTCAGGACAGGCGGCAATGGTTCGTGGTCAAGGGACGGAGGCAGAAGGTACGATACACAGTAAACAGAACAAGACACTTTAGGAACGCTTCCTCTCAAGGCACAGGGCACTATCGATTCGGAAAAGGGGCTGGGGAAGAGGCAGGGCTTAAATAGGGTCCATGCAAGGTGAGACCAATCACCGGCGCACTGTCCTTTTAAATTTCCTAGCAGTGCCGCGCGCGCGCTAGAGGGCGCGCTTGCACCCGGCCGGCAGCAGGAGCGAGCGCCGGGATGGGAACAGGAGCGTGGACGGGTAAGTTAGCCCTAGGCGTGCTGGGGTGTCCGCGGCCCGAGCGTCGGGCTGCGGCACGGGCCGCAGCAGGAGGTGCTGCGGCGTTGCGGGTGTGCCTGCGACCCGAATACGAGGGTCGCAGGGACACCCGTAACAGTACCCCCCCTTTTGGCCTCCCCCTCTTTCTGGCCCGCAAAAACTTAGACAAGAGACCCCTATCCAGGATGTTCTCCTCCAGCTCCCACGACCTTTCTTCTGGCCCAAACCCCTTCCAGTCCACCCAAAAAAATCGTCTCCCCTAACAGTCTTAGTGGACAAAATCTCTTTGACGGCAAAAACATTGGTGGAATCAGCTACGGGAGACGGGGAAACCACAGAATGAGAGAAGCGGTTATGGGTGACCGGCTTCAGTAGGGAGACATGGAAGGAGTTTGGGATACGCATGGTCGGAGAGAGCCGGAGCTTGTAGGCCACAGGATTAATGCGCCTCAGGACTTCAAAGGGACCTAAAAAACGGGGACCCAGCTTATAGCTGGGGATTTTAAAACGGATATATTTGGCAGACAGCCATACTTTATCCCCCGGGACAAAGGAAGGAGGGGGTCTTCTTTTCTTGTCCGCTTGGGTCTTCATACGGGCAGAGGCCTGAAGCAGGGACTGGCGCGTCTCCCTCCAGACAGCGGATAGGTCACGGACCAGACTGTCCACAGCAGGGACATCGGAGGAGGCAGAGGGCAGTGGAAGGGGTGGGCGGGGATGCCGACCGAAGACAATGGAGAAGGGAGATGCCCCAGCGGAATCAGAGTCCAGGGAATTATACGAAAATTCCGCCCAAGGTAGTAGACTGGACCAATCATCTTGCTTGGCAGAAGTGAAGTGGCGGAGATAAGTACCTAGGACCTGATTCACCCTCTCTACTTGCCCATTGGATTGTGGGTGGTACGCAGAGGAGAAGTCCAGTTCCACTTGCAGAAGCGAGCAGAGGCCTCGCCAAAATCTCGAGACGAACTGGACTCCCCGGTCCGAAACTATATGTAAGGGAAGTCCATGCAGACGGAAGATGTGTTTAAAAAAAATGTTGGCGAGCCGAGGCGCAGAAGGAAGGCCAGGCAAGGGAACAAAATGAGCCATTTTGGAAAAACCGTTGGAGTAGTCCCGCAGGTTTTAGGCGAGGTGACTTGTTGCGGGCACAGGTGGTGCAGGCCTCCACAAACTCCTTTACATCGTTAGCGACACCAGGCCACCAGTAGAACCGGGAAATCAGCGAACAAGACCTTCGTACCCCAGGGTGTCCAGCTATGCGGGAACAGTGACCCCATTTCAGGACCCTCAACCGGAGCGCAGGGCGCACATACGTCTTCCCTGGGGGTACCCCTTGGAGGTTAGTGGGAGCCACAGATATCAGACGTTCTGGGGGTACGATATGTTGTGGAGCCACCTCTTCCTCCCCACTAACATCGGAGGCACGGGAAAGAGCATCGGCCTTGAGGTTCTTTTCTGCCGGTCGGAAGTGGATAATGTAGTTAAAACGGGCAAAGAACAGAGACCATCTCGCTTGACGAGGGTTCAAACGTTGCGCTGTCTGGAGATAGAGGAGATTTTTGTGGTCAGTGAAGATATTCACGGGGAAACGAGCACCCTCCAGGAGGTGGCGCCATTCTTCTAGGGCAAGTTTAATGGCTAAAAGTTCCCGATCCCCGATGGTATAGTTCCTCTCTGCCGGTGAGAAGGTCCTGGAAAAGAACCCACAGGTCCGAGTCTTGCCCTTGGGCCCCTTTTGGGTGAGCAGCGCTCCAGCCCCTATGGAAGAGGCGTCGACTTCTAGAAAGAAGGGTTTCTCGGTATCTGGCCGGGATAACACCGGTGCGGAGGCGAATGCTGCCTTCAACTTGGAAAAGGCTTCTTCGGCGGCCGGAGGCCACAGTTTCGGGTTGGCATGTTTTTTAGTAAGAGCCACAATTGGTGCTACCAACGTCGAAAAATGCGGAATAAATTGCCGGTAATAATTTGCGAAGCCCAAGAAGCGTTGTATGGCCCGCAGGCCAACAGGTCGGGGCCACTGTAGGACGGCAGAGAGTTTAGTGGGATCCATCCGCAGACCCTTATCAGAGATTATGTATCCAAGGAACGGGAGGCTGGTCTGGTGAAATAGGCACTTTTCCAGTTTAGCGTAAAGATGGTTCTCGCGCAGGCGTTTCAGGACCTGGCGCACATGCGACTGGTGGGATCCCAGATCGGGTGAGAATACCAGGATGTCATCCAAGTAGACCACTACACAGACATATAGGAGGTCTCTGAAAATGTCATTGACAAATTCCTGGAAGACGGCCGGAGCGTTGCATAAACCGAAGGGCATCACCAGATACTCAAAGTGCCCATCACGAGTATTGAAGGCCGTCTTCCACTCGTCGCCTTCCCGGATCCGGATGAGATTATATGCCCCCCGCAAATCCAATTTGGAGAAGACCTTGGCTCCCCGGAGACGGTCAAAAGATTCCGTGATTATATGCATAGGGTTCCGGTTCTTGATGGTGATCTTATTTAGACCACGTAGTCAATGCACGTCCAGGGATCCATCTTTCTTCTCCACAAAGAAAAATCCGGCACCCGCCAGAGAAGTAGATTTGCGGATGAAACCCTTTCTTAGATTTTCTTCCACGTAGGCCGACATCGCCTGAGTTTCGGGTACGGAGAGCGGGTAGACCCTACCCCGGGGAGGATTAGTCCCGTGTAGCAGGTCTATGGGGGTTGCCAGGTGGATGAGCTCACTTAACGACGTTGGAGGGTCCCGGGTGGCGAGGGCATCCTTAATCTGTCCGGAGAGGCCCTTCTTGAACGTGGCGCACAACGCTGCATCATTCCAAGCCAATTCAGAGGCTAAGGTGCGAAATTGCATGGCGTAGTCGCCAACGGAGGAGTTCCCCTGCTGTAAATTTAACAAAGCGGTTTCAGCAGATGTGGCGCGGGCAGGCTCCTCGAAGACTCCACGGAACTCCTGCAAGAATGTCGCCAGATCAGCTGTGATAGGATCGCCTCGGTCCCAAAGTGGAGTCGCCCAGGCCAGGGCTTTCCCGGAGAGGAGACTGACCACGAAGGCCACCTTGGACCTTTCGGACGGGAACTGACCAGCCATAAGTTCCACGTGGAGGGCACACTGGGTGATGAACCCCCTGCAGGCCTTAGAGTCCCCGTCAAACTTCGTCGGCATGGACAAGCGGAGTTTAGGGCCGGCGGATGTCCCCGGAACGACTGCTGCTGCTTGAGCCACGGCAGCCGATTGTTGCTGCTGAGTGGCCAGGAGCTGCTGCATCATAGTAGTCAGTTGGTTCAGCTGTTGCGCTTGCTGCGCGATCTGCTTAGATTGCTGAGCCACGGTGGTAGTGAGGTCGGAGACGCTCGGTAGAGGCACCTTGGCGGGATCCATGGCCGAATCGAACTGTTACGGATGTGGTAGTGGATCCTCTGGACCACCACAAGCGATGGTATAAGCCACGCCAGGGAGCGGAGTCTAAGTAGGTCCGGTTTTCACCAGAGCCCGCCGCAAAGCGGGATGGACTTGCTGCGGCGGATTACTACCAGGTCGCTACCCCTGACGTGACTTGCTTGCGGTGGCAGCCGAGGTGTTGCGCGGTACAAAATCGTGAAGCAGGCTTGTAGTCGGGGACAGGCAGAAGGTCAGGACAGGCGGCAATGGTTCGTGGTCAAGGGACGGAGGCAGAAGGTACGGTACACAGTAAACGGAACAAGACACTTTCGGAACGCTTCCTCTCAAGGCATAGGGCACTATCAATTCGGCAAAGGTGCTGGGGAAGAGGCAGGGCTTAAATAGGGTCCCTGCCCGGTGAAACCAATCACCGGCGCACTGTCCCTTTAAATTTCCCAGTAGTGCCACGCACGCGCGCTAGAGGGCGCGTGTGCACCCGACCGGCAGCAGGAGCGTGCGCTGGGACGGGAACAGGAGCGTGGACGGGTAAGTGAGCCCCAGGCGTGCCGGGGTGTCCGTGGCCTGAGCGTCGGGCAGCAGGAGGTGCTGCGGCGTTGCGGGTGTGCCTGCGACCCGACACGGGGGTCGCAGGGACACCCGTAACATAACCATGGCCACATAATGCTTGTCACTTCCTGGGGCTTTAAGATACTTTATAATGGAGACAATTCCAGCCTCATCTCCGTTATATCAGGTGAGATGATATAATATTACAGAAAATTCATTGGTTACACAGACACAAGAATTTTAATAAAGACTATTTATTGGTTTATTGTTCACTTATATATATCTTTTTAACTAACTATCCATCATTCTGGTGAACAACCTCTCCATCCATCCTTTACTCCATCTATAAATTTATCCTCACAATCATCCCTTAATTATGCCATCCATTACTCCATTTATCTATCCTCCAAATCATCCCTTTATCTCTCGATCTATCCATCCATCAATCAATCCATCCTCCCAATAATCCTTTTATCTCTCCATCCATCAATTACACCATCCATCAATTCATCTCCCAATCATCCGTTTATTACTCTATCAATCCATCCTCCCAATCATCCTTCTATTACTCCATCCATACATCAATCCATCCTCCCAATCATCCTTTTATTACTCCATCCATCCATCCATTACTCCATCCATCAATCCATCCTCCCAATTATTCTTTTATTACTCCATCCATCAATCCATCCTCCCAATCATCCTTTTATTACTCCATCCATCCATTACTCCATCCATCAATTTATCCTCCCAATCATCCATTTATTACTCTATCCATCCATTACTCCATCAATAAATCCATCCTCCCAATCATCTGTTTATTACTCCATCCATCCATCCTCCCAATCATCCCTTTATTACTCCATACATCCATCCATTACTCCATCAATTCATCCTCCCAATCATCCTTTTAACTCCAACCATCCATCCATCACTCCATCCATCCATCCATCCATCACTCCATCCATCCATCCATCCTCCCAATCATCCGTTTATTATTCTAGCCATCCATCAATCCATCTGTTTCAATCATCTGTTTATTACTCCATCCATCCATCCTCCCATCATCCCTTTATCTTTCAATCTATCCAGCTGCTGCTTATGATGTAATGGAATGGTCAGGCTTTCAGCCCGGCCCAGTTATTATGACATCGCAGCTGGCCGCTCCTCAATATACATTAGTTATTGCCTGCCGATGTCACAATATGATCTGAGTTCCAGCTCCGCCCAGTTTTTATGACATCACATACCTTATTTAAGGATCCACAGAGCTGAAAATCATTTGAGGGTCTGCAGTTAGTGGTGGCAGGTAATTGCTTTGTTTTAGGCTCCTACTGTGTCCTCTATCCTCTCTTATCCTATAGGTGATAGGCTTCCTCCAGACAGTGTCTGGGCTTTTCTATCCTCATCTCCTTTCATTATTTTCATCAAAGCTGGACCTTCATTTTATGTAATAATCTGAGTGTATCAGTCACCGTTATTCATTCATCTACCTGATTAACTGTCTACTACCACCAAACCATCTGCTCCACCTGTCCATTTACCTACTAAACCATCAGTCTGTCTAACAAACATGTATCTATCCATCAAAATAGCCACCCACTTAATCATTCATTCATTCAACAACCCACTCACAAATATCCAACCAATTTATTTTCCAGCTTCTATTATCACCAATTACTATGTTAGAGCAGATGAGATATTAGAATTTAGCCTTCTGTGTTCCTCTGTTATTCCTCCAGGAAATGTATGAATAAATAGACAACTGGGTGTGACCATAGACAACTGTGAACGTTTCCCATGTGAATAGTATGTATCAATCCACAGTCATTGTCCAATCAGAACAGTATCACAATATTTAGGACCACACCCCATCAAGGGAATTGTTAGTAGGCAGTAGTTAGTATATTCACACATTTCCAGGAGAAATAACTGAACAACATAGAGTTCTACAAAATAAGGGATCCTGTATTGTTATTTTAAGGAGAATTGAATGTTTTACTAAGTTAGGAGAAGGGAGCTGACAATCCCTCTTCATATATTCATTTTTGGTTCTAAAGGTTCCGCAGAAGCTTATGATGTAATGGAATATTGAGATTTCAAGCCCCTCCCACTTATTATGACATCACAACTTACAGGTCTTCTGTATATATCAATCATTAGCTCTAGCGATGCTGCACCTGCTGATGTCATAATATGATCAGCGCTCCAGCCCCGCCCAGTTACTATGACATCATATACCTTCTATAAGGATCCACAGAGCTGACACTCAGTTGAGGGTTGCTAATTAGTTGTAGAAGGTAAGTCCACTCTTGGGCTCCATTATTCTCTACCATTTCTCATCATCTTCCTATAGGTATTCTCCATGTAATGTCTGTGCTTCTCTTTTATTTTTCTCACTATTCTTTTAATAGCTTCCAGCATCTCAGCTTTTACCCCTGATGCTAATCTTAATTCTGATACAAGAAAATATTTAAGTCATTTTTTAAATGTGTTTTATCCTTTTTTCTTCAAAGTGTGAAGCGATAGAGCGTGAATTAGAGAATGAGAAAAATATTTCAAAGAATTCTATTTTGGTGGTTCAGGTATGGGTTGGATATGGGAAAAATGGAGTACATACTAATGGTTTATGGCACTATAGAGGTCCGCAGTGGCTGGTAAAGGTTGAGAAAGAATACCAGTAATAGAACAGTGCATTTTAGGGCAAATTTTTCCAATCCTTGCTAATAGTGTGACAGTGTAAACTTAGACTAGATGGTTTTAAAATGTGCCACATTTATCATAGTGTTATCATAGTGCTGGTAAATATGGCACAAGTTTAGACTGTCTACTAACTTGTAGACAATTCAGGTAAACCACTTTTAAAGTGGTCTACCTGTTCCAGCAGTAATGTGTCTGGATTTGCCATACTGAATCTATAAATTTGCAGCTTCGTATGGTTGTAGTGTGACACGCCTCCAGTGCGCCCCCCCCCCCCCCCCCCCCGATCTCAGGCGCATTACAAAGTGCCACGGGTGCTTTGTAATGCACCTGATATTGGAGAGCCGCTAGTTAAAAATATAGCGAATGGGGCTGCGCTAGTTCTTGGGTTCAAACAACGCCAGACTTCTGGTGTAGCCCCATTCATACATGTTGCCCTTAAAGGGGTTGTCTCACTACAAGGATTGCTTTTTATGTTAAAGATCTTGCAAAAACAAGTCACTTCGCAATATGTGTCCATTAACAGTGTCCTACCTATTTTGAGATTTCCCCTCTTGTATGGGCTACATCAGCTCCTCAGGTCACTATAGCTACAAACCTGTTTGATCTATCCTGATAGGCTGTCAGCACTGGTTGCTATAGCTACAGACCTGGCTTCTACTGCAGCCTAATAGAAGCCGGTAAACACGTCCCTGAATTCAAAATGAAACCCAGAAAACAGGACTGAGGTAAGATGAATCGATGTAGTGAGACAACCCCTTTAACTCCCATTGTTTGCTGTCATTTTAATGTCTGACATTATGGCCATTAAGGATGCCATTTATAGGATGATTTTCCATAATTACTCTCTTTAGAGCACCTGGATATAATACATATTATATTTGTCCTGCTTATATGTATAACTAGCCTAGATGACATCCTAGTACACAGCTGAGATGTATGTGAAACATCATTATTATGAGATATAGGACAGCTATAGTAAACCCACACTTCCCAACTTTAAGAGATTGCAAAGAGGGATATATCACACTAGTACTAGAGATGGCCGAATTTCTCAAAAATTCGGTTCGGTCACTTCGCCGAATTTTCCGACAAAATTCGTTTCGTCCGAATTACTTCGCACGAATCATCGTTTTTTTCCCCCCCACCCCCCAAAAACCCTTTTCCCTATTTAAAAGGCCCCAAAAATTTGTGCCCCCCCGGGTGCTTTTAAATTTCCCTTTTTCCTGAACCGGGAAAATCATTTTAAAAATTTTTTTGCGGTTTTTGGGGTCCTTTTAAAAAATTTTGGGTTAAAAAGCCGGATTTTTGTAGCCCCCAAACAATTAATTCCCCTAGTTTCCCCAAAAATTGGGCGTTTTTCCCCTTTAAAATTTTGGTTGTTTTTTTAAAAGACCGGCAAAAAAAATTTTAAATTTCCCAATTGGTCCAAAAAAATTTTTTTTTTTTAAAAAGATTTTTTTGTGGGGCACACCAGCCCCTAATTCACTATGTAAATCCTTTTTTTACACCCTGAAAGGGTTTTTTTAAAAAAACCCCTTTTTTCTTTAAAAAATAAAAAGGAAATTTTTTCCCCCCCCCCACATTAATAGAAAAAAGGTTTTAAACATCGTCCCAAGGGTTTTCAACAAAAAAAACCCCCGGGAAAAGGGGGAACTTGGGGTAAAGCTCGAGGAAAGTGAGGAAAAACCCAAACCCCCAGTTTGCTGTTTTTTAAATTTCGAATTTTAGGCCTTAATGGATGCCCTTTATGGGAAAGTTTAAATTACCCCCAGGGCCTGGTTTTAATACTGATTAAGTCCCCCTTAATTTTGGAAAAAAACCCTTTGACAGGGATGAACATCCCTTTTTTCCCCCCAACCCCCTTGAGGTTTTGTGTGAACCAAAATTTTATAAAAAAGGGCCCCACTTTTTAAAAACCCCCAAAAACCCCACTTTTAAAAATTTTTTCCAAAAAGGGAAATTTTCCCCACCATATTTAACATCTCTAAACCACCCCAAACAATGACCCCCAAAACCGGGAACCACCAAACCCAAATTTTCAGGCCCCGTTCTTCCACCCGCCCAGTGGCAAAACAACAGTGGCGTTTCTGGGGTTTTTAAAATTTAAATGTATTTATAAAAAATTTAATTTCGGGTATATCCCAAAAATTTAAATGAAAAACCGCTGTAAGAAAATTTTCTTTTGGAGTTCCCACAAATATATTTCATACAGTGACCAAAAATCCCCGTTTTAATAGGGAGCAAATATAAACCGTTCTTTTTAATGCCCAAAACCAGATTTAAAAAATTAAAAACCAAATGTTTCCGCTATCAAAGATCAAAAAATTACTGTCACATCATGACCCATTTTCCCAAACCAAATAGTGAATAATCCAAAACACCAAAAACCCATACTACCACCACATATTTGATGAATTTTTAATTTGCCCCACCCAATGAAAAAGTCACCAGCACAAAATGCCCTAAATAATAAAATCCACCAATGACCAGATTATCACCTTTCTTAGTGTTTAAAATTAATACACACCAATGAACACATATCACCCCCACAAATTTGACTGATAATACCCACCACAATTCACCAAATAATGAACTGAATATTCCTCCCTTCATGACCACATATCCCCACCCTTTATTTGACTGAAAAATACCACCAAAACCTTGAAAAACATATTCCCCCCACAAAAGTAAACCGAAAAATTTCCCGCCCCCTTCATGACCACATATCCCAAAACATAGGGGACGGGGAATAATTTTCCACCACAACAGGG
Organism: Phyllomedusa bahiana; assembly: GCA_025379985.1. Taxonomy (NCBI): domain Eukaryota; kingdom Metazoa; phylum Chordata; class Amphibia; order Anura; family Hylidae; genus Phyllomedusa; species Phyllomedusa bahiana. The sequence continues at coordinate 53,210 of JAODAL010001115.1, read as the reverse complement.
ACCATAAAATAAATCCCACATAGGGGGTTGAGTTTTTTACCACAATCCCAAAAACACAAAAAAAGCACCAATAGTGATTGAATAAACCACCACTTTAGAAAAAATACCCACCCCCCCACGGTGACCGAATAATCTCCACATAATGAGTTTCAAAATCAGAAACCACATAGTGGGTTGCATGCAAAAAATCCCAACCAAAAACTGACCATATCTCCTCCCAGCCATCCCGGGGGGGGACATTGTTCCCAAGGTATGGACATAACTGGAAGGTGTTGACATAAATGAGGTTTGTAAATGCACAAGACAGCAGACTTTTAAAGACTTAAAGTGTCTCTGCAAGTAATGGAAACACACTACTTACTGAGAAGATAAGGAACAGAGCAGGGAGCGAGTCATCATCCCAACCACTGCTCCTGCTGTAAGAAGAGAGAGAAGTGGCAGGTAACTAGAGAAACTAGTCTGCAAAAAATCACCCTTTAAATGGGTTGTCCTGTTCTTCTAAAAAATTCATAGGAATCTCCTGGTGGCACAATAAAAAAAAAACAAAACTACTCCCATTCTTCCGGTTCCCAGTTCCAGCGCTGCATCCCTCCAGTCCTCCGTTCTCTTTCTTCTGCATCCAAACGGGGATATCATCTCTGAAGCCACTGATTGGCTGCAGCGGTCACGTGCCACTTTCTTTACATCACCATTTAAATTTGAACAGCGATGCAAGCACTGACATGTGACCCCAGTATAGCCTTTTTTTCTTTTAAATTGGACCACCAGGGGATTCATATGATTTTTTTTAGAGGAACTGACCAGAACACACAGCTATCAATGTCTAAACTGCAGGCAACAGAAGTCAGTGAAACCCCTAAGTGATAATGGAAACATTGGGCTTAATTTACCATTTTCCCTCCACAGTGTCATGTGATTTACAAGGTCTCAGGTGTGAATGAGAAGCAGGTGTGGTAAATTTTGTGTTATCGCTCCCACACTCTCTCATACTGGTCACTGAAAGCTCAACATGGCAACTCATGGCAAAGAACTGTATAAGGATCTGAAAAAAAAGAATTGTTGCTCTATATAACGATGGCTTAGGCTATAAGAAAATTGCCAAGACCCTGACACTGAGCTGCAGCATGGTGGCCAAGACCATACAGTGGTTTAACAAGACAGGTTCCAATTCAGAACAGGCCTCACCATGGTCGACTTGGCCTCACCATGAGTGCACATGCTCAGCATCATATTCAGAGTTAGACATATGAGTGCGGCCAGCATTGCTGCAGAGGTTAAAGGGTTGGTGGTCAGACTGTCAGTGCTCAGACCATAAGTCGCACACTGCATCAAATTGGTCTGCATGACTGTTGTTCCAGAAAGAAACCTCTTATAAAGATGATGCACAAGGAAGTTCACAAACAGTTTGCTGAAAAACAAGCCGAATAAGGACATGGATTACTGGAACCATGTCCTGTGGACTGATGAGACCAATATAAACTTATTTGGTTCAGATGGTGTCAAGCATGCATGGTGGCAACTAGGTGAGGAGTACAAAGACAAGTGTGTCTTGCCTACAGTCTAGCATTGTGGTGGGAGTGTTATGGTTTAGGGCTGCATGAGTGCTATCGGCTGGGAGGAGCTACAGTTCATTGAGGAAACCATGAATGCCAACATATACTGTGACATACTGAAGCAGAGCATGATCCCCTCCCTTCTGGGCAGCAGGGCAGTATTCCAATATGATAATGACCCCAAACACATCTCCAAGACACCACTGCCTTGCTAAAGACAATGAGAGTAAAGGTGCGGGACTGGCCAAGCATGTCTACATATCTAAACCTAGTGTCGGACTATGGTGCCTAGGGCACACAGGTGCAGTTGATTCTAGGGGCCCAAAAGATAAGCTGTTCCTGGGCCCACCAGTGGAGTTTATTTTAGGGGGCTACCCTACAGCTACTGTAAATGACTGTACATGCCTCCTATACTCTCCATCTTGCTTTTTGCTTCTCTTTCTCTGCTTTTCTGCCTCTTTTAAGGATCTACATGCAGTTAAAAAACCACTCCAGGTCTACCATGCTCAGGGGCCCACCGGGGGTTTCCCCATTTCCCCAATTCCAACCCTAGCCCTATCCCAACACTAAGCGTACACCAGCTTCAACCCTAACCCTACTCCAACCCTTTTTCAGCGTTGAAAACAAGTGCAGAAAATGCCCATAAAAAACCGCATAAAACCGCATCATGTGAACTACAAAGCAGTTTTCATAGGAATCAATGAATATTAACTGAGGGAGTTTTCTAGGCATTTTAGGTGCTGTTTTGGACATGGAAAACATGCCAAAACGGCATCCAAATCAGCTGTGTGAACATACCCTTAGAGTTTGTCAGTAAGTAATGCAGCCTGTTAGAGCAGCAGGAGCTACCCGATAACTAGGGAAGCTTGTGTACAAAAGCAGGAGGCTTATAAGTAAGGTCTGCTGTAACTCTTAATCAGAAGCAAAATCAGAACAGCAATGTATTTAGTAATAGTTTACATTTACCTTTGCCTAAACGTCTAAGTCAATACCCTTTAAAACATATGAAAATGTTGTAGAATGACCTTAAAAGGGCCGTGCACACAAGTCATCCCAGAAATGTTTACAAAGAGTAGTTGTCCAAAATTATTCTTTAATTTTGTGCTGTTAAAGGGAGATAGATCTACAAGTCATTTCATTTAAATTCATTAAAATTTTCTCCAACATGGGGACTTTGGGCTGTTTATAAAATTAAAAAAAAAACACAATAACCAGATTGTTATATTGAACAAAAAAAGGGCACATACTTTGTCTCCTTGGTCACCCTTTTGACCCTTTTACCTGGATACGGGTTTCCCCTTTTTTACCCTGCAAAAAAAATTAAAACAATTGAGTTTCACGTCAACTTGAAACGACAAACTTGGGTTTTCAGAAAGGAGCCGTGATTTCCCCAAAAAACGAGGCAAGTGTGGTTTCATATTTGCAGTTTTACCAAAGCACTAAACCAAAAGGGGGTTTGAAAATTTAAAGAGCACTTATCTAAATATCATGGACTTAACAGGTTGTCTATCTTATGAAGTATTGATCAGATGTCTGGAAATAATATCATATGTTTTGTGAAACATGGATATATGTGAAAAACATGAAGTAAAGGATAAAATCTAATATACGAAAAATCGGATTTTCATGGGGAACAAACTGAATGATTATTGAAGATTATTATGGATGAGTGTTTGCCAGATAGAAACCTGAAGATAAAGTATGTATAGGATTAAGGTGCACTACTTGTGAATTGAAAGATTCAGCGAAAACCTGTTCAAAATTTCTAAGAGTGGTGCACACTTTAAACTCAAAGCCCAATAACCCACAATTCAAAACCATCAAATACCTCTGTATCATATTTGACACCCCCCTTTGGATAAAGGTAAAGTTAGGGGCCAATTCAGCTTAAATAAATCTTACCAATGGGTTAACAAGGCTGGGTCATTAATATCTAAACTGACATATTCATCACCAAACTTCCCCAAAGAAAAAGACTAAATTTTTTTGGGCAAAATCCATGTCTACACAGACAAAATCAATAACTTATTTAACTACCATGACCTTATTTTTTCCCTCAATTCCCTTTAAGTTTTTGTAAAACAAAAATTCAATTTTATACAGGAAAATCCCTGAGGCATTATAAAAGCCCTTTCCCTTTGAAAATTTTCCTGCTAGGGTTTCGACCAAAAAAAAGCGGGAAAAAAATATAGTAAAAAACCTTGGACAAATCTAACCCCCTCAACATGTTTTACAATAAAAAAAAATTTAGATGTCCGAACTTCCCCGCCCACAAACTATAACTTTACCACCAATTTTGAATCTTACACCCCTGAACAAACGGTCTAAACACAATGAAAAAAAAAACCCCTACAGATGAGTCACTTTTTAACTCAAGGTGAAGCCCACAGAAAAAAAAAATTCCCAGCAACTTTTGTTATCCAAATCCCCTGTTGGAAGGTTACAGGTCAGTTTTAAATTTTTTTCCTTTTACCTGCCCTGGAATCCCTTTGGCCCTTTTTATGTCCCCTTGCCCAAAAAATCAAAAATAAGACCAATTGTCATGTTTCATACATTTGTATACTGTACTGTGTAACTATGTAGGATAGATAGATAAATAAATACATTATCCTTTGATTGAAATCAACTTTATATATAACTATATAACTTTATAATATAATATACAATATAGCAAATTTTCATAATAACAAAATTTGTTAAAAATGTTTATATAATTTTTTATTTAAAAAAACCTAACAGCACTGAAAATAAATTTTTGAAAGCTTTTTTTTTAAAGGGCAATTTATTTTGAATAAATAAAAAAAAACACTACAAAACCACATAGCTTGTTTTATGTCCTTAAAACCTCAGATTGTACAATTCCTAAAAACATATTCTCAGCAGAAAACTGAACAAACAGCATTCGTAAATACAACCACATTTCAGCCAGAAATACTGATTGATTTTGTGCAGTATGAATATCCAAAACAGACTTGTTGCTGAGTATAGGCCTAAGAGTAATACTCCTCATATATCACAATGAAAACTAGTGCTGATGATGATAAAACCTGCACAATAATTAAACAAAATAATAGGAAAGTCTGCTATATCACATATGGGTAGCCCATGCAAGTACAGTCCATAGACCATTTAGTGTTACACAACGCATCAAAGCTCATCAAAGAGCGCACCCCTCATATTCTTTGTTTCTCTTGAAGTCTAAAGGTATGTTCACACGGCTTAAAATGCTGCGTATTTGGGCGCATATTTTGCCGCGTACAGCGCATAAAACCTATGGGTTTTTCCCTTTAAAAGAAGAAAAGGATTTCGCGTGTCCCCCCATGCATACAATCTAGAAGTAAAGGTGGGGGGAAATTGACTTTTAATTGTTAGCGTAAACGACCGCTACTGCTGTCTATGGGCCAGCCTCCTTTTTTTGAAAAATGTCCTTTTACGTTGGGTTCCCCAAACACCCCAATTGCGGCCACGGACGCACAAAAAGCCATGGAACATTTTTAAAAGTGATTTTTAAGCTAGAAGTTTTTATTTTAGGGGGTAGTAGAGAAGCTGGGCCCCAAGCAAACTTTTCAAAAGGCCCCCACCCCCTGACCATAACATTTACCAGACCTCATTAAAAAACATCCAGTTTACTAGAAATCAAAGCAAATAAAAATCACCCTTCTACGCTACCAAAAATCCCATATCAAAGATAACAAAAATTATAAACTCCGCATAACCCACCAAACACAAACCCCAAATTTTCCACCCATAGGACGATAATACCCCAAATTATTACTGAAAAAGGGATCATATCAAAACCAATATTACGCCAAAATGTATAAAACCATTACAATGCCCTGCAAACCTTATATCCCTACAGTGAATAAGTGGAGATACCTTTTTTAAAAGGGGGTTTTAAAAAGGTATATTACCTCCATACCCGTGACCAAATTTTGTGGTAATACCAGTGACTCAGACCTCTGCGACATACAGTATAAGTATTTAAAACAGTTATATCTTGTACACAAGGGGACTTTCTCTGATAGTCTTTACTTTGCCTTTTTTTTTGCATTGGTCCAAACACAAAGATTACTTCTCCCCACCACCACTACCCGCAGAATTGGGCACACATCTCTTAATCCCCGTCTTTCCACCTGCCTCACTGTTCCCCCTTCTGTCAAAATTCCCAGGGGTGGGAAGTAGGGACAGCCCAACTTAGAGGCACATCTTTTAGAGGGGGGGGGAGGAACAGAGGACTAACCCCTGGAGACTGTTTCTACAGCGGCCTTTCCCTCAAATTTTTTTACCCAGTAGAGGTGGCCCCCCGGTAGCAAAGTAGGGAGATCCCCTTAGATTTTTATGCACATAGGTTTAGTGCTTTGGTGGGAGGTTGGTAGGCTTCAGGTAGCTAGGTAGGCAGCAGTTAGGCCCCAGGTAGGAAAGCCATAGTTAGATAGATTAGCCCTAGGTATGTAGGCCATAAGTAGGTAGATAGGTCACAGTTAGGTAGGCTACAGGTAGATAGGTAGGAAGATTGGATTTAGGTAGGCAGTACTTAGGTCCCAGTTAGGTAGATAGGCAGGCCCCAGCTAGATAAGTCCCAAGTAGCTAGGCTATAGATGGGCCCCAGATAGCTAGGCTGCAGGTAGGCCCCAGGTAGCTAGGCTGCAGGTGGGCCTCAGGTAGCTAGGTAGACTGTAGCTGGGCCATAAGTAGGTAGGCTGTAGGTGAGCTAGGTAGGTAAGTGGGCCACACGTGGTAGGTAGGTGGACCCCAGCTATCTAAGTATATAGGCTGTAGGTGGGCCTCCACATAGGTAGGTAGGCTATAGGTGAGCCCCACATAGGTAGGCATTAGGTGGACCCTGGTCGGTAGGTAGGCTATAGGTGGGCCCCTGGTAGGTAGGCTATAGGTGGGCCCCTGGTAGTTAGGTTGGCTATAGGTGGACCCCTGGTAGGTAGGCTACAGGTGGGCCACTGGTAGGTAGGTAGGAAGGCCGGACCCCATTAGTAAAAAAGGAAAAAGAGATGAACTTACTTGTCTCCATGATCCTGATGCGATGAGCGGCAGGCCAGCTTTTGAGCCCGGTGTGGGTGGCGCGATGATACAACATCATCGCGCCACCCACGTCATCAGTAGGGGCCCACACCTGGTAGGCTTAAGGGGTGGGACAGAGGCATTTTGAGGCAGGATGTGCCGGCCCCCTGAGGCGGCAGGCCCTGTAGCAGTTGCCATAGTTCCGCCCCTGGTTAGCTTTGAACACAGCAGAGGACTACCTTTCCTACTGCGACATTGTGCAACTGCACAAGTAATACAAAGAAAAACATTTGAGAATGCTGACATAATCAGCACAAACATGATATAAAATTGCTTTTGTGTTATGTTTAATATTAGTAGAATATTTTTATGATAATGTAAAGGCAAGGCAAAGGTTTTATGCCAGTAAACATGTCTTTATGTCTGCAGAAAATATATATCTGCTAGACAAGCGACACTGCTGTCTTTCTATGCAGGCTATGAATTTTTTCAAGAGTCTTCCTCTTCACTTATTTTTACAGATCACCATGATTTTTGCTTTAACATAGATGCAGTTAAGCATATTTACAAACAATTTGCTAGAAATGATATAAAGCTAAACAGTAGTTTAAACATTTGTTTCATTAATAATTACATTTGAAAAATAAGAGCAACAATTATCTAAATTAATTTACCAGGAGGGCCAACAGGCCCTGGTGGGCCACGAGGTCCTGGAAGTCCAGACATGATTGTATCTGTTATAGTGGATACCAAATGAGGTTCTCCATCTATGAGAAAGAATAAATACAATGAAATTAAAACAGGTAATTCAGATATGTGTAGTGTAAGCGATAGGTAGGTGGATAGATAGATAGATCCACATCAAATCTAGAGAGTTTTATAGTAAGAAAACAGATACTCACTTTCTCTCTCTGAATTTGGCTGTAGAGAATACAAAACACCCTCTGGTAAAGAGGTGGGAGCCCCTGGTGGTCCAGGTGGACCTGGAGGACCGGGTGGTCCTGGAATTCCAGTCTCTCCTTTTGGCCCTTGCAGTCCCATAGGCCCTAACATAAAGTAAAAGAATATTGAGCAAACAATTTTTGTTTTTCTTTTCACTTGTTAGGACAGTAGTACTAAACATATTGTACAAATGTACAACATCTGTTGGGAATATCCAAAGCTGATAACCTTTCAAAGAAAATCATTTTTTTAAACAAAATAAATTTTAGGTGCACTGTTTTAGTTTACCATGTTCACATTTAAAAATATGGACATCGTTGTCATGGAAAAAATTATATTTACATGTGTTAGCGGTTATCTGGAGTAAAAAAAAGAAAAAAAAAAGTTGTACAAAGTTGTTATTCTGCACTCTTTATTCCTTCAATCATTTTCAGACCCCCGATTCATTTTGCAGCCTTCTCCGAGTTTCAGGTTTGGGTGTATCCTTATAGTAATATATGCTGGATGTGAGCTCTGTGTATTTAGGGACTGCTCTGCTTTTATTCTACATTTGTACATATGCAAAGTGATTTCTTTTCACTGCAAACTGCCTTGTCTGTGCTTTCCTCCATATTTACATTGTTAATGAACTGCCCTCCTTGTATGCTCTCCCCCCCTCTATGCTCTGATATGCCATGTACAACCTCCTCTCCACTATTGCTGCTATCTCTTACATTAGGTTGGCTCAATACAAAGATTAGCTTTCAAAATGTAGAGAAAGGTGATTGAAGACTTTTCTAAATTCATTAGTCTTTTGATTTTTCTCTGGTGAGAAGATAATAGATTTTATCTGCTCTGAGTGCACACATGTTTGGTTACTGTCTTTCTCTCCCTGCTCTTTGTTTTATCTGTGAGCAGGGAGGGAGGTCACCCCAGGTCAGCAATGGAGTGTGTTATCTCTAACAAACTAAAAAGATTCATTACTTTTGTTTACTTTGAGCTCTGAAGCCATCTGCACTATAGGTTACATCTCCTCATTCATACCAGTACAATTAGAAGAGCTGGGCATATGGAGCCTGATATGCTTATCACTGATATAGAACCACCCACAGCCTGATCAGTAAGTATGACGGCATGTGAATCTGAAGCTACCTGTGGCTCTGGGAAACAGCATGGTAAAACCCGTTTAAAAAAAGGTAGAGGGAAGGCAGACAACTGATCACACGCCTGAGTAGAACTGTAATGGATTTGTTTGAAATTCAGTAGCACCAGCATCTAGGTGATTGATTTACCACACAGAGGAGCAAAATGGTATTTTACATTTAAGTCAATGTCAATGCACAGTGAAAAAAATTTATGGGCCTCAAACAATATTAAAGAGAACCTGTCACATAGTTTATGTACCCCTGACTGAGGACAGCACAAGCTAGTGTCAGACCTGCTGTTTCCAGTGCTGTGTCCCTTATCCTGTAAGGTGCTGTAATTTTAGAGTAATGCTCAAATCTGCAGTTTTCAGCCAGAAAAGAATCATATAAAGAGTCAGTTTTTTTCATGCTCCGCCCACCTGAGGCTAGCCCCACCCACCTCATAACCGATTAAAAGATTACTTTGAATAGGTGTCAGTGGGCGGGGCTAACACCTGCTCATGAATGAGATTTGAGCATTAAATTTTCTAAAACTGCTGCATCTTATAGAGGGGACACAGTGCTGGAAACAGCATGTCTGTCACTAGCTTGTGCTGTCCTCAGCAAGGGAGGCATAACCTATGTGACAGGTTCTCTTTATAAAAATATAAGCATTTGACCTGGTCGTTATCATGATATGAAGAAACCTTTTGATTGTGCTATTAGTTTTGTAACAATAAATTGAGGTTCTTAATTTGTTTCTATTGTTCATAACATATCAAAGGCATTTCCATTTTTTTGGTTGGTCTTTATAGCTTTTGCAGTAGTTGCCGAGGATGTGGACACTTAATGCTTCAGGTATGAAAACTGTCTAGGTCTAAGACTTTCTTTGTTGCCCGTAGTAATCAATCAGAGCTCCACTTTCATTTCATATAGTGCTCTAAAAAAAATGAAAGGGGACCTCTAATTGGTTGCTATGGGCAGCAAAGATATAGACTTTCGATTTGCCATCAAAGTGCGCAAAGACAACAACCTTTTGAGTACTAAACATTTTTGGGAAAAACAACTGTTATTCCAATCTTAAAGACACAAGCTTGGCAGGGAAAGACATTCTAGTAGTAATAATCACTGTCTCCCCATAAGCCTTTTTTGGCGCAGATACACTTTTTTATGGATATTTTCGGTTTGGTGTTGCCATGTATGAAAACTGTCTAGGTCTAGTACTTTCTTTGTTGCCCATAGCAACCTGAGCTCCCCTTTCATTTTTTTCAGAGCACTATATGAAATGAAAGAGGATCTCTGATTGGTTGCTGTGGGCAACACAGAAGGCACTAGACCTAGACAGTTTTCATATATGTGGCCCAGAGTGTTTCTCTTCACAGGTTTCTTACAGATTACAGATTTCTTACTTCCCATTGTAGCACAAACTTGTCTGTGCCACCTGTCTGTCCGTACAAGGCATATGAATTGCAGATATAAATAGTTTTTTTGTACTAATTGTAAGTTAATCTTTTCATAATATACCTATAGTACCTAAATCCCCAGCTTGTTTAAAGATCCATTCAGAGTCAGTAAGGGCCGAAAAATGTGACGCTTGTTCTGTTCTGCTTTCCTGTTGACATGGCCTTGTTTCATGGGGCAAAGCAGCGGCCATAACACCGGTGTAGCATCAATAGCGGCTGCTACGGTGCCTGCCGCCCAAGTCGGGCCATAGTGTTGACGTGGGTGGAGCGATAACGTCATATCATCGCGCCGCCCGCACCTGGCTTCACAGTGAGAAACCGGCATGCGCTCATCGCATTGGGTTAATGGGAGAGAGGTGAGTTCATTATTTTTTTTCTTCTAATGGGGCCCAGCTTACCTACCTACCTATATGGGGTCCACCTAAAGTCTACCTACCCTACCTATGTGGGGACCATCTACAGCCTACCTATTTATGTGGGGCCCACCTATAGCCTACATAATTATGTGGGGCTCACATAAAGTCTACCTACCTAGGTATGTGGAACCCTCCTAAAGCCTACCTACCTACCTTGGTGGGAACCTCCTAAAGCCTACCTACCTATGTGGGGCCCACCTATATCGTATCTACCTTTTTGGGGCCCTCCTATTGCCTAACTACCAATGTGGAGCCCACCTATAGCCTCCCTACCTATGTGGGGCCCACCTAAAACCTACCTACCTATGTGGGGATCACCTAAAGCATACTTACCTACCTATGTGGGGCCCACCTAAAGCATACCTACCTACCTACCTACCTACCTATGTGGGGCCCACCTAAAGCCAAGCTACCTACCTATGTGGAGCCCACCTAGAGCCTACCTACCTATTTGGGCCCCATCTAAAGCCTACCTAACTACCAGTGTAGGGCCCACCTATAGCCTACCTAACTACATGGGACCCACCTAAAGCATACCTACCTACCTGCTTATGTGGGGCCCACCTAAAGCCTACCTACCTACCTGTGTGGAGCCAACCTATAGTCTACCAACCTATGTGGGGCCCTCCTATAGCCTACCTACCTATTTGGCCCCATCTAAAGCCTACCTAACTTCCAATGTGGGGCCCACCTATAGCCTACCTACCTACATGGGACCCACCTAAAGCCTACCTACCTATGTGGGGCCCACCTAAATCCTACCTACTTATATGGAGCCCACCTACAACCTACCTACCTAGCTACCTATACCTGGGGCCTGCCTTGGGATTAACAACTGCCTGCTTAGGGTCAATGTTTCTACCTAAGTAACTGGGACCTATCTACCTATCTGTGTTCTACATGCATATCTACCTATGGCCTACCTACCTGGGGCCTATCTACTGCATACCTACCTGGGGCCTAACTGCTGTCTACCTACCAACCTGGGTCCTACCAACCTACCTACCTAGGGCCGTCAATCTACTTAACAGGGGTCAACCCAGTGACCTGGGGCCTACCAACCTACCTAAAGCCTACCAAACTATCTGGGGCCCTGCCCACCTACCTACTTGGTACTATGAATCTTAGCGCTAAAGGCTGTAGCACAATCCCCAGGGGGTTAGTCATCTGTTCCTCCCCATGCCCCAAGGAGACTGTGCCTCTAACCTATGGTCTGTACCCACTTTCTCACCCCTGGGAAGTTTTTACAGAGATGGAGAACATTGAGGGAGGTGCTGGATAAGTGAAGATATTTATGTACATATCTGCAGGGATGAGTGCGTGCCGGGAGAAGTCATCATCGAGGTGAAGTGAACAGCTCGTCAGAGAAACGTCACTTGTGAGTCACAAGGTGTAACAGCACTGTAATCATTTATATGTCTGCAGAGCCTGTGAACACTGGCATATACCACTATACGGTCACTGTATGGTGGTGATATATAGTCAACAGTATAATGAATGAATATGCCGTTATTGAGTTAAAAGTCTTCTTATTAAATGCATCTTTAATTTCCAATATTCTTCAACTATGATACAGTAGCAAAACAACCATATAGGCACACTTTTCAGTTTTCATAAATTTCAATTTCAAATGAAAAAGAATGTAACCTGGAATCCTTTGTTTAAAGCTCAACGTCCTTAATGTCCAGCAAATTTCCCCATCGGGCTCGGTGATTTTCACCGTCTTTCAGAGCGGAGCATTGAAGCAGCCGGTGATTACTTCCTCCCTGGTAAACCACATGGTAAACTGAAAAGTGTGCCTAAATGGTTGTTATGCTACTGTATCATAGTTGAAGAAGATTGGAAATTAAAGATGCATTTAATAAGAAGACTTTTAACTCATTAACGGCATATTCATTCATTATACTGTTGTTAATATGCAGGTGGGGTCCTGCTGATGCCGTTGTAACCTGGGACTGTTAGTGCTATCTCTGTTATAGAAACAGTGATATATAGTCTACAGAGCCTGTGTACAACTGATTTCTACCACTATATTGTCACTGAATGGAGGTAATATACAGTCTGCAGAGCCTGTGCACACTAGTAACAACCACTATATGGTCACTGTATGGTGGTAAGATACAGTCTGCAGAGCCTGTGTATATCTGGTTTCTACCACTATATGGTCACTGTATGTAGGTAACATACAGTCTGCAGAGCCTGTGCACATCTGGTTTCTACCACTAAATGGTCACTGTACGAAGGTAATATACAGTCTGCAGAGCCTGTGCACACTGGTGTCTACCACGTTATGGTCACTGTATGGTTTTAATACACAGTCTGCAGAGCCTGTATACAGGTCCCTATGTGTTAGCGTCATCGGTTATGTTGGTCTTGGTACATTTGTTTGGTAGCAGTATGATGGTGATATGTATGACGAGGTATTTGCTCTGTGTACTATCTAGTAACTGCATGACTATTATTAACAGGCATCGGTAAATGTTCGTGGTCAGGGGAAAAGGGGGGGCCACCCAAAAGTTTGCTTTGGGGCTAGGCTTTTCTAGTTACACCCCTGGTACAAAGTGCCCTGTTGCTTTTTGTCAGCATGTCATACAATACAATACAATACAAGCTGTAGCCTTTTCCTCACATGATCTTTGATATACAGTACAGACCAAACGTTTGGACACACCTTCTCATTCAAAGAGTTTTCTGTATTTTCATGACTATAAAAATTGTAGATTCACACTTAAGGCATCAAAACTACGAATTAACACATGTGGAATTATGTACTTAACAAAAAAGTGTGAAACAACTGAAAATATGTCGTATATTCTAGGTTCTTCAAAAATAGCCACCTTTTCTTTGATTACTGCTTTGCACACATCTTGGCATTCTCTTGATGAGCTTCAAGAGGTAGTCACCTGAAATGGTCTTCCAACAGTCTTTGGGAAAGGAGTTCCAAAAGATGCTTAGCACTTGTTGGCCCTTTTGCCTTCACTCTGCGGTCCAGCTCACCCCAAACCATCTCGATTGGGTTCAGGTCTGGTAACTGTGGAGGCCAGGTCATCTGGCGTAGCACCACATCACTCTACTTCTTGGTCATATCGCCCTTACACAGTCTGGAGATGTGTTTGGGGTCATTATCCTGTTGAAAAATAAATGATGGTCCAACTAAACACAAACAGGATGGAATAGCATGCCGCTGCAAGATGCTGTGGTAACTATGCTGGTTTAGTATTCCTTCAATTTTGAATAAATCCCCAGCACCAGCAAATCACCCCCACACCATCACACCTCCTCCTCCATGCTTCACGGTGGGAACCTGGCATGTAGAGTCCATTCGTTCACCTTTTCTGCGTCACACAAACCAAAGATCTCAAATTTGGACTCAGACCAAATCACAGATTTCCACTGGTCTAATGTCCATTCCTTGTGTTCTTCAGCCCAAACAAGTCTCTTCTGTTTGTTGCCTGTCCTTAGCAGTGGTTTCCTAGCAGCTATTTTACCATGAAGGCCTGCTGCACACAGTCTCCTCTTAACAGTTGTTGTAGAGATGTTCTGCTGCTAGTAACTCTGTGTGGCATTGACCTGGTCTCTAATCTGAGCTGCATGTTAACCTGCGATTTTGAGGATGGTGACTCGGATGAACTTATCCTCTGCAGCAGAGGTGGCTCTTGGTCTTCCTTTCCTGGGACGCTCCTCATGTGAGCCAGTTTCTTTGTAGCGCTTGATGGTTTTTGCCGCTGCACATGGGGACACTTTCAGTTTCCCCAAATTTTTCAGACTGACTGACCTTCATTTCTTAAAGTAATGATGGCCACTCGTTTTTCTTTACTTAGAATTTCTATTATGGCAAGATAAAAGCAGCTAACAGTCCATTCAGTAGGACTATCAGCTGTGTATCCACCTGACTTCTGAACAACACAACTGATGGTCCCGACCCCATTTATAAGGCAAGAAATCCCACTTATTAAACCTGACCGGGCACACCTGTGAAGTGAAAACCATTTCAGGTGACTACCTCTTGAAGCTCATCAAGAGAATGCCAAGAGTGTGCAAAGCAGTAATCAAAGCAAAAGGTGGCTACTCTGAAGAACCTAGAATATAAGACATATTTTCAGTTGTTTCATACTTTTTTGCTAAGTATATAATTCCACATGTGTTAATTCATAGTTTTGATGCCTTCAGTGTGAATCTACAATTTTTATAGTCATGAAAGTACAGAAAACTCTTGGAATGAGAAGGTGTGTCCAAACGTTTGGTCTGTACTGTAGGAAGGGAAGCAGTTTTCTCAATGCAGCAAGGTTGTGTTGACATGTAAACAAAATTAAGAAACCTATGCACATACTGGTCCTTCCTGACTTTGAATAGATAACTAAAGTAGCAAGGTTTTCTGGAAGTAAATTATGCGATGATTTTCTTTATGATAATAAGTTGAAACAAATGGAATTTATAGTGGATGGAAAACCCCTTTCAGACTTTGACCCAAAACATATGTTTATTAAAATAAAAAACAAAATGTGGCTGTGGGATCTCTCTTATAAACCGCTTTTCTCTAGCTCTGCTAGAAAGGGACATTGGTGATTCAATCAGCAGGACACAAGGCCTTTAAATCTCTAAAGGGTTGTCAGTAAGAAACATAAACAAGCTCCTGTGCTGCTGATAAGACACAGCAGGAAGTGAAGTCACCATCACAAGAATGCTGGCCACCACTGCTATAGCAGAGAGAGGTGGCCCGTAACTTAGGAAGCTTGTGTTTACAAGCAGGAGATAAGAACTGCTCAAGCTCTAAAAGGAAGCAAAATCAGAACAGCAGTGTATTTAGTAAAAGTCTTTACTTACCTTTTTCTACACATTTAAAGCTAATCAACATGGTGGGAATACTCCTTTAACTGTCTCTTCCTGAGTCGCTGCCCCTCAAATTTTACACTGCCATATGTCACATGAGAGAACTAGCACAAGGGTGTTCTTTTGCTGATGTTGATGATGAAATTATAACACCTGTAATCATGTCTTGCACATCATCCACTATAAGAAAGAAAGCACTGCAGCAAGACTACTTTCTGCATGACCTTCCCAAAATGGCCTGTGCCTCAGAAATAGCAGATCATCAGACCACTACAGTAAAAACAAAAAGGGTGATGGTTCCTTGGGCATAATCTTAAACAGAAGGCTACACTTAAAAACCAAGCGCAGAAACCATGAAAATGTTACTGGGGTGGGAAGGATCCTCATGCAAATAAATGTCTTGATTTTAGAAAGACATTCAGCAAATGTGGTAATGAGAACTATTTTACAGCTATGTGCAAATCTGCACTTATCAAGCCTCCTTAAATTCAGTGCAACATGATCATGTAAAAGTCTTGCATCAGGCTGTAAAAGAGATATCCAACACAACTGATGACTATGTGCTCTACAACCATATGACCACAGTCTTCAAATATTAGGCTATGTTCACACGGCTTAATTGCGGGACGTAGTTCAGCCCGCAATTACGCCGTGTGTACGGGGGCGGGGGCGGGAAGTGGGGGTGGGGTGGGACGGGCGGGCCGCTCACCGGCCCCATAGACATGCATTATCCACGGCGCGTATACGCCGTGAATAAGTAGCATGTCACTTCTCTCCCTGCTCAGCGTATTGTGCGAGCAGGGAGAAGAGACGTAATCCATAGTTCTCTATGAGAACTGTGGATTACCGTAATGAATGGGACGTATTTCAGCCCATAATTCGCGCAGTACGGCGCAAATTACGGGCTGAAATACATCCCAGAATAAGCCGTGTGAACATAGCCTAACACTCACTGTATGCAGTACCGACATTGCATTTACAATTGATACTTGAGTATCAGTTAATATCATAGACAGAAACACATACAAGAAATTGCAGATGCAGCCTGTCCTGGAAACTATTTACACTAAATTCTTCCCATATTGTTCTCAGATCCCTTTACGGACTGTGGGAAAGTTTGATACTGAAATTAGCTGCAAGGAAAATGATAAAGAAAAGGATTGGAAAGGATTTCCAAGTATATCTATATGTGGATTAAAATATTCATCCGGTGGGACAAGCTCACAGGCATATTCCATTTGATCTGACAAAGAAGTTCAAAAAGGGCTCAAATTCTTAGAGGATAAAGATATTAAGGCCTGTACCGGTACCAATCCATGGTTCTCTCTAACTGTGGTGCCTCCAAAGCCAAAAAATCCTAATAAGGTAAGACTTTGGGAGACATTTATAAAACTTGGCGCCGACGCACCATTTCTAAATCAATATAGAGGAGTGTAGAAAACAACAGTATGTATTAAATACTTTTATGTGGTGTTATGCACCAAACTTTGTCTCAGCCATGGTATGGATTTGTATGACAGTTTAGCGTAAAACATTGGAGCATTCTTGGTGCATTTGTTGGCGCATTCAAAAGTATCATATCTAGTGCAGACTATGCCGAGTTTTGAGCTATGACTTACGACATACATCTGCCAGATAGGGCTACTACAATTTTTTGGGCTTTAAGTATGGCAGAACTCTGGCGCAGCCCCCGTTCATTCATTTCACCCTTTGTGTTGATGTCTCTATTCAGTGAGAAAGGCACATCTCTCCCACAGTTTATTACTTTATCCATTTACTGAATGGAGCAACCACATTTTCACAATTTGACGTTAGTAGAGATTTTTATCAGCTAGAAGTCCAGAGTCCAGGTATTTGGCAACTTTCTCTATGCATTTAGGTCTACGGAGATTTAAACAGTTAACTTTTAGAGCCTGTTCAGCAGCAGAATTTTTTCAAGATGCCATTAGGAGTGTAATTTAACACATTCCCAATGCTTTCAATTACAGTTATGACATTCTAGTTCTTGGCAAAACCCAAGCTGAACTCAATTGTGTGTTACATGCGCTTTTTAAATCCTTTTTCTCAGGGACTCACTTTAAACAAAGAAGAATTTAACAAGACTTCCTTGGCGTTCCATGGTCACATTTTTTCACCAGCTGGAGTATAGCCTAATCCAAAAAAGTGCAGGCGATACAAATGGCCTCGGTTCCTCAGAATGTCAGTGAAGTGCAGTCTTTTCTTGGAATGTTTAGTCATTGCGCTAGATATATCCAATTTTTTTCCCACAATTAGTGCCCCACTGAGAAAACTCTCAAGGCTGTGAATTCAACTGGGCTTCAGCATGTCAAGTCTCTTTTAATAGTATTAAAAATGAACTCTGCTCAACAACAACAATGGTCTACTTGGATCCAACTTTATGCCTCAGTTGATTGTGGATACAAGTCCAGACGGAATGGGAGCTATTTTAGCACAATAGAAAGCCAACAATCCAGATCCATGGTTTATTTCATATGCCAATAAAGAATTGACAGTACGGAAAATAACACTGTCAACCTGAAAACCTGATGTGAACGTTTTTTATATTTCTCTGTGGAGCTCCGTACACCATTGTTACTAATCATCAAGATCTCCTCACCATTTTTGGAAACATATGAGCCAAGATGCCAGTTTGATTAAATGGTGGGGTCAGTGATACCAAGAATCAACCTGCCAGCTAATAACCCCTTTATTAACCCCTTCACGACATTGGAAATAAGCTTATGTTCAAGTTGTGTAGGGTTAACGCAAATGGATCTAAGTTTACGTCCTGTTGATCGTGCACTCTCTAAAACATAGTTTGCATGATCGCTACGGTATGTCAGCTGTACATTACAGCTGGCATCCCGCAGAATTGGCCCTGACCGGAGATTACTCTGGGGGAGGGAGGCACTTAACCCCTTAGCTGCCATGATCTATGCAGATAAGGGAAAGATTGCCTCAGCTGTCTGCTTACCTGGCAGCCCAGAAGCTTTCCAATAGCATCCAGGCTGTCTGTGATGTCACCATGCATGGCAGTGCCCTGTGGGCATGGCTGGGCATGGTGAGTGACAGTTGCCATAGAGATCAGTACATATCAGTTCTGCTATGTACTGATCTCTTTTGTATCAAGGATCTGAAGATCACTGATACAAGTCCCCTATGGGGAAAAGAAAAATAAAAATATGAAAAAGTTAAAAAAAAGTAAAACACAAAGAGGAAAAATAAAATGAAAACCCGTACACATTTCTCCTTTACTAATGCCAATCGCCCCAAAAAAGATCAAAAATAAATAAAGTACACATATTTGTTATCGCTGTGTGTGTAACGATCTACCCTGTAAATCTGTCATGTTAATTAACCCGCAAAATGAGTGCCATAAATAAAAAACAAAACAAAAGATCACTAAATTGCAATTTCCATTCATCCCACAGCACATAAAATGAAATAAAAAACGATCAAAAATGCATATAAACACCAAAGTAGTACTAATGAAAACGTCAGTTCATCTTGCAAAAAAAAAAGCCCTTACACAAATCTGTATATGGAAAAATAGAAAAGTTATGGCTATCAGAAGACAGAGATGCATATTGCTTTATATAATTAAAACACTCTTTTTAAAAAAAAAAAAAAAAGCACTTCAACATAAAAAAAAAACTATATCAATTGGGAATCGCCATAATCGTATCGACCCACAGAGTAAAACTAACTTGTCACATATACTGCATGATGAGCCCTATTAAAAATAAAAACAAAAAGCACTACTAGGATTTTCTTCACCCTGCCTTCCAAAAAACAGATTTAAAAGCGATCAAAAACTCATATAAATGCCAAAATTATACCAACAAAAACGTCAACACATCCCACAAAAAACAAGCCCCTACACAGCGTCGTACCCAGGAAAAAAAAATAGTTATGGCTCTCAGACTATGGCGATGCAAAAACTTGTTATACGTGTTATATCATTGTAATTGTACCGACCCGCATAATAAACTTATGTCATTTCTACCGCATGGCGAACATTTTAAAAATAAAGCCCAACAAAAAATGGCAGAAATGTCTCTCTCCCCCCTCACCCTATTTTCATGACCCAATTGTAAACAAACTATGGAGCACCTAAAATGCACCAAATGCACAATACACCCCTAGACAAGATCCATGAGGGGTGTTTTATCCAATATGGAGCGATTTCTGGAAGGTTTCACCTGTTCTGGCACTTTAGGGGCTTTGCAAATATGACATGGCCTCCAACAAAATCTGCTTTCCAAAAGCCAAATAGCGCTCCCTCCATTTTACACCCTGCCATGTGCCCAAATATCAGTTTACACCCAAATATAGGGTATTGCTGTAGAAATTGCATAACAAATTTTGGGTTGCTTTCTATGCAGGATTCCTTGTAAAAATGAAACGTTTTCAGCTAAAAATGCAGATTGGAGGAACAATTTTCTTCATGTTCACAGCCTAAAAAATTGTGAAACAACTGTGGGGTCGATATACTCACTACACCACTGGATATATTCCTTAAGGGGTGCAGTTTCCAATATGGGATCTTTTTAGGGGTGTTTATTAAGTTTTAGCACCTTAGGTTGTCCGCCTAAAAAAAATTGTAATGAAAATGAGACCCCCAAAGTCCAGTAAGTGCTTCTCCTATTCTAAGGCTAATAGTTGAGTCAAATAGCGCACTAGGGTCACATATAGGATGTCTCTAAAAATGTTAGAATTGGGTGAATTGATGTTGAGTTGCATTTCCTTGGTCACATCTACTCTGTTCCAGTGAATAAAGGATAAAAATTGAAAATCTGCAAAAAAAGTTAAATTTTACTTCTACTGCTCTAATTTCTGTGAAATAAACTTCCTAAATGCTGTTTTGAATACTTTAAGGGTGTAGTTTCTTAGATGGAGTCATTTATGGGAGTATCTAACATACAGGCCCCTCAAAGCCACGTCAGAACTGGAGTGGTCCCTAAAAAAAATTAATGTTGCAAATTTTCTTGAAAATGTGAAAAATTACTACTAAATTTCTAAGCCCCCTAATGTCATAAAAATAAAAAGACATTTAAAAAATGATGCCAACCTACAGTAGACATATGGTAGATGCTAGTTATAAACTACTTTGAGTGGAATAACTGTCTTACATATAGAAATTTTTGAAGTTTGAAAATGGCAAATTTTTCCAAATTTTGAGGATATTTTCATATTCCATTCCATTAAAAACCAGTCTCTAACCTGCCTTCATCTCTAAACTCCTGGAACGCTTGGTCTACTCTCGCCTAATCCGTTATCTCTCTACTAACTCTCTTCTTGACCCTCTGCAATCAGGTTTCCGCACCCTACACTCCACGGAAACTGCCTTAGTTAAAGTTTCAAATGATCTCCTGACAGCAAAATCTCAAGGTAACTACTCCTTGCTGCTTCTCTTGGATCTCTCTGCAGCATTTGACACTGTGGATCACCACCTTCTCCTCAGCATGCTCAGTGCCATTGGCCTCCTGGACACCGCTCTCGCTTGGTTCTCATCTTACCTGTCTGATCGCTCCTTCAGTGTCTCATTTTCTGGTTCGGTCTCCTCTCCTCGTCCTCTTGCTGTTGGAGTTCCTCAGGGATCAGTTCTAGGTCCTCTCCTCTTTTCATTGTACACAGCCCCCATTGGACAAACCATCAGTAGATTTGGCTTCCAGTACCATCTCTATGCTGATGACACCCAATTATACACCTCCTCCCGTGACATCACTCCAGCCCTGCTACAAAACACCAGTGACTGTCTACTGTCTCCGACATCATGTCCTCTCTCAATCTGAAACTAAACCTCACTAAGACTGAACTTCTTGTCTTTCCGCCATCTACTAACCAACCCCACCCTGCTCTTTCTGGTTCTGTATGTGGTACCACCATCTCTCCTAGGCAGCAGGCCCGCTGTCTGGGGGTTATACTAGATTCTGATCTGTCCTTCACCCCATATATCCAATCCCTTGCCCGCTCCTGTCACCTGCACCTCAAGAACATCTCCAGAATCCGTCCATTTCTCACCGTGAAAACAACTCAAACTCTCATTACTGCTCTTATTCTTTCTCGTCTTGACTACTGTAACTCCTTGCTTATCAGTCTGCCTCTCTGCAAACTCTCCCCTCTTCAATCTGTCCTGAATGCAGCAGCCAGGCTCATCTTTCTCTCCAGCCGCTATACTGACGCCTCTACCCTGTGTCAGTCACTGCACTGGTTGCCCATTCACTACAGGATACAGTATAAACTCAGCATTCTCACTCATAAAGCTCTCCACAACGCTGCCCCCCCCTACATCTCCTCCCTCATCTCTGTCTACCACCCGACCCGCTCTCTCCGCTCTGCTGCTGATATCAGGTTACACTCATCAATCATCCAAACCTCCCATGCCGTCTCCAAGATTTCACACGTGCGGCACCAATTCTCTGGAATTTTGCTACCGCGGGCGATCAGGCACACTCACAACCCTCACAGTTTTAAGAGGGCCCTGAGAACACATCTTCTCAGTCTGGCCTACTAAGATCCCTAACTGCTATCACACACATTTGTCACTCCCTACACTAGGGCACTCACAGGCACTTATCTGTATATAGATGTACTGTCAGGGTGGCAGGTTCATCCATTTTTCATGTAAACCACCCCCCTATTTATGAAACATGGCCGGACCATTGTAAACTTGGCACTTCTTACCGTATGTTTCACCCATACACCCTAATAGATTGTAAGCTCTCACGAGCAGGGCCCTCACACCTTGTGTCTCATTTGTAAGTACTTTTAATGTGTAATGACTGTATGTTTACCCTTGAATTTGTAAAGTGCTGCAGAATATGTTGGCGCTATAGAAATAAAGATTATTATTATTATTAAAAACGTTCAACTGACATGACACTCCAGATCAGCAGACATGTTTTGGGCAACAGCCAATATTCATTGCTACGTAGCTGGTGCTCAAAACCTGTCTGCCGATCTGGAGTGTCATCTCAGTTGAACATTTTTAATGGAATGGATTAAAGAATGTGAATTTTATATAAAAAGTACTGGCTTCTTGGGTGCAGGAACAAATATACATTTACAGGATACGGATCACTCTGCGAGTCCACGGAGTTTGTTCCTTGAACCTATTCCCGGAAGACAGAGTTCAACAGGTAATCTGAATAAACTGTATGTACTGTCCAATCAGTGCTCACAGTCAGTGTATTCAGGGACACACCTCTGAAAACTGGAACGGTAACACCCATCTGACTGATTCAATAATACATTTCTATGAGGAATAACAGAAGAATAGCACAACCCAGAGATATAAGAGAAGATGCTCCAGAATTATTGTTTCACAAAGGACACAAGAATTTACTAAAACAGACGTGGCAGGAGATGTCACAGGTTCACATTAACTAAGCGCACCTAATAAAAGTGAGTGACTTTACATCAGACATTTGTCTGTGTGTATTAGGCAGGTCTATGTTACACTAAACTGCCATAACTTAGGTACTAGAGGATTCTGACATATGTTGTACAACTCAAACAAATGCCAGAAGAACACCCTGTTTATGCCAGTAAAGTCTATGTTCACATCATATATATGCTGACTTACAAGTACCACTTGCACTATTATATATTATATTCTGAATTACAACTAGATGAGTAAAAAGATAGAGGGAGCACCTATGTACATATTCAAAACACATAAAGGGGTATTGCTATTTCATTGATTAGCTTTAAACATGTAGGCAAGGGTAAATACAGATTATTACCAAATATGTTGTTCTGTTTTTGCTTCTCTTCAGAGTTAAAGGAGATCTTATTTCCTTTAACTGGAATCAGCTAAGAACAGCAAAGTTGATATTTTAATCACTGCTATAAAAACCACCCACAGCCTGACCCGGAAGTGTGAACCTGAAGTTGGCTGTGATTCTATAAAAAAGAATGGTGAAACAATCCCGTTAATTGTGAATCTTATGTGAAAAAAATCACTGAAATTGAAACACCAAGCTGTAAATCTAAGGTTCATGCTCTAAGGTCGTATTTTCTGATTTGACATTAATGGGATCTTGTTAATAGGATCTTTCTCATCAGTAGACCTAGATTATTTTGGATGGTACTAAATTCTTAGTCAGACCAATTACATATGGGTTCTGATTGAGCATGAACCTTAGATTTCCATAATTATGTTTTGCATGTGCTTCTATGGTGATGATAAATATGTATCCCTGCTAACAATAGTTATCTATGAAGCACACTATTGCCTGTTTCAAGTAGAGATGTGATATATTTGCTTCTTGATGAGACATTTACATCTGAGATAGGTCAGGGATAGGACAGGTAATCTGATAGGGTGAGCCTCCTTACGGTGGGGCCGTCCTTTTCGGGATGATTACCCGACCTGTCCACAGGATATTGTAGGGTCTGTTGAGGGAAAGACATATAGATATATCTATTGATATTTTGTAATTTGGGTAGTGGTTTTTGCTTTTTTTTGGGTGTGATAATTTTGTAAGTATTTTATTGGTAATTTAATAAAAGGTAGATTTTAGATTTAGAGCTTGGTGTTTCAATTTCAGTGATTTTTTGTAGTTCTCCGGATCATAACTAAACCTAGGAATCTTATGTAAACCCTGAGAAATACATTACATAAGCACTATTATTTGTTTTGTTGGATGGGTATCGTATATACTCTAGTGTAAGCCGAGCTTTCAGCACAAAAAATGTGCTGAAAAATCTGACCTCGGCTTATACTCGAGTCACTGTCGGCGCTCGGGCGCTGCAATGGCCCGAGCACCGGCAGGGACACTTCAGCTATACGCGACTCTTCAGGGAGTGTATATAGCTGATTGCCAAGTAAGCCCACAGTGTCCGGGCGCTGCCATGGCCGGGCACTGCCGGCGATCCCTTCACCTATATGCAACTCCTCTGGAGTGCATATAGGTGAAGAGAAATCACTACGGAAAAGAGAGTGAGTGCTCCCTGCTCCGCAGTGGACTCCGGGCGGAGTTTCCGGCACAGGCAGCGTGTGTTATCACGCTGCGTGCGCGGCCTGATGACATCACCCTGCCTCTGTCGAGAAGACGGAGTGGAGCGGCCGGGAGGTGGAACAGCGAAGGAGCATACTTGTTGCATACTTGTATTTTTTTTTTTTTAAACAACTCTGCTTAGAACTGCCTATGGGGATATAAATCTGCCTATAACCTACCTTTAGGGACATAAACCTGCCTATAACCTGCCTATAACCTACCAATCGGGACATCCCCCTGCCTAACCTCCACCCTGACTCTCCCCACTCCAACCCGGGTACATACACCATGCCACTGCCCCCACGCACACCCCTCCCAACGGACATCCCCCCCTGCCACACCCCCCCCCAAAAACCTACCAATCGTGACCCTCACCCTGCCTCACACCTACCACTACGGGCCCCACCCTGCCACATCACCCACCTCAAAACCCACCCACAGGGCCCCACCCCTCGATCCTATCACCTACCTCTAGGGGACCATCAACCTTCCAAACCCCCACCACATCCTCCCCCCTTAACCAAACGGGACATCCACCAGCCTACACCCCCTACCTAACCGGGCCATACACAAAGTCCACAAAACGACCCACCTCAACCATACCTAAAGGGGGCCAACCCCCCAGCCAACCCCCTACCTAATGAGGAATAAACCTGCCTATAACCTACCTATCGGGAGCATAAACCTTCCTAAAAACCCCCCTATAACCTACCGACAATGGACCGACCACCCAGCCTAACACCTGCCTAAAACCCTACCTAAGGGGACATAACCCCTGGCCAATACCCAGCCTCAGTGGGGACATCCCCTGCCTATAGGCCCCATCCCAGACCAATACCCCTGCAAAATGCAGACCCACTCCCAGCCGAAAACCGGCACTGGGGGACATAAACCCGCCTATCCAAGTCTATGGGGGACAAACAACAGCCAAATACTTACCAAAGAGGACACTCCCCAGCCTCCCCCTTCCTACTTTTGACAATAACCCCGACAAAACCAGGCCTTTGACATATTAGTGCCACACAAAAAAAATTAACACCAAAATACCCTAAACACGTCAGATAAACCACCCCCCACTGGCCTAAGCCCTCGATACAAACATCTTTCCCCAATTAATAGTAGTGCCCCCGTACGGTAGCCTCGCTAAACAATTCTGGTCGGCCTAATACTCGATCATAATAAGGTACTAATTGATACATTTGGCTCAAAAAGAGTCCTTGTGAAAAGTGTCTTAGGGTATGTTCACACGATGTACTGTGGCATGTACAGTATGCGCCGCAGTACATAGTATCTTTCGGGAGCTTGCGCTAATACGCGCGTACTACCACTGGCCCCATAGACATGCATTACTCGCGTCGCGTATTTGCCACGAGTAATTGGCATGTCACTTATCTCCCAGCGCATACAATACGATTGTATTGTACGAGCGGGGAGAGGAGGCGTAATCCATATTCCTCCATGAGACTTATTGGATTACCCCGTAAAATTCGGTGCGTATTCTCGTCCATAATAGATCTCAAAAATGCGCCAAAAAGCGTGCGCGGAAGATTACCCCCCCCTAGAACATAGCGTTAGGTAGTGCAGCGCCAAAGCTGAGTTGATACTTCTGTTTGAAAATGTCTCACGGCACTTTATACATGTGTCACATTATAAGACAAATGGCCCATGCGCCAAAAAAGTGTTTTAGCTCCGGCACTTTGAAAATGGCATGAATAACAACTGCCAAGAACTTGACACTTTTTTTGGCATGAAGAATGCTACACCAATGTGTATGTATCAATACCGCCAAGTCCCCCTAAAGCCCTACCTCCTACCGCTTCCCATCACCGCCTGGAAGATTTAGCCGGCTCCCCGAGAAGTAGTCTGTACAAGACAAAAAGGGTTACAAGTCGCCCAAGCAATTGCGAGGGCAACTAAGCCTCAGATGTATAAGATGCACTTGGTTCAATGAGTGGTTGTAACCTTGCCAAGACATTCCACCTGCAAAGAGCGAGTTGACCGTTAGCAATACATACCCACAGTGAGCACACACTCAATGCGTGCCAACCGCGGAAGTAGACACCCTCCAGGCATTCACCTACTTAAAAAAAATCCTGTGCTTTGCCCCAGACACAACGAAATACAGGGGATCGGCCTTCTTGACTGCCCTATCTTCACCACACCTCTTCCCCCCTCCCCCTCAGCATACAGACAGCACCTCCTTCTATACCGCAGTGGGGGGAGCGATGGGGGTTTTGCTTGCCGGAGGGTGGTAATGTGTGAGGGTGAGAGGAGGAAGGGTTAACCCCAGTGTGTTCCTGCCCTAATCTGCTGCGGCATGCTGATCAACTTCCTGTCAGCTCTAACAGAGTACAGGTTATACCATGGCAGGGAGAGAGGAACAATGATCTCAGAATAGTGGAAGAGGTCATGTGAAGCAGTGTATGCTAATATCAGAGACTAGGAGGGGATGCAAGCTTGAATTATACCTATAGCCCCTGCGTTAGCACATACAAATCTGCTGGGACATTCTCCCGCAACAAAAACAAACCCTGACAGAACAGACACAGGGCCGCAGATGAAGTGAGTTACTATAATCACTCCCTAATACAGCAAGCAGAAGGGATGTGAACACGTTCACCATGCCCTCACCTAGAAAATAATACTTATGTTTAACAAATTAGTATAGTCACAGCTCCACAGACACTATCTAATAGGATTATAGTAGACACACTTCACAGCTGCACCATCTACTGACCACAGAACAGCGTTTCAGTCATTTTGCTACTCCTCAATTCTGTGTAAGAGCAGGAGGCAGGCACAAACAGGGTTTAATCCAGAGCCAGCTACACAGACACAGAAGCCCTCCCCCTCCCGCCGACCGCATTCTCCAGACAGAAGCATAACTGATGACGGAGGGGTGCTGGCATGTGCCCCGTTCAGGAGAGGACGATTCTGGTGTTCGAGTAAACAGATGAGTCATCAGTAGTGGTTGAGCGATTAATTTATATTGACAAAAGTTGAAATCGTCAAGGTATTTCAATTGGTGATCGAAATTAACCAGAACATGCCTAACAATTAATGTTAAAATCTGTGCATCATCTATTAAATCTGCGCCTTAGATATCCCGGCGCTTTCCGAAAATTATGGTGAGGCGGCCAGCAAATGAGAATCCAGAAAACGCGGCAGGGGGCAAGAAATGTTTGAGTTGCGCACTTATCAAAAAGCCTGGGAATGTGAAAGGTTGCGCTAATTGGTACTGGCAATAATCACATGCCCAGCGTATAACCACAGACATCGTAACCTGATTCAGCCTCAGTGTCTCTCCAGGACACAAGGGATAGACCTGCGCTCAGAGGACCTGAGGCCATAGACAGCTCAGCGAAATCTAGTCTATTATCTGCTACAGAGCAAACGCTCCTAGCTAATTAGCTTGTGCCCTTCCAATTTAGTTTAGTTTAGGCGTCTAAAGCCCCTATATAATCTGAATAAACTGAAGAACACGTCGCCTCAGATACCCGCATCCACTACACCTGGCACGAACCTCACCGTGCGGAGGGAGCGGGGGGGGGGGGGGTGGTATGTCCCCCCCGGGAGTAGCCCCCCGCTATAGTGGCGCACACAGACACGTCTCTACTATCAAGAACCCAGGAATACACTTCACCAAACTTAGTATTCTAAACACATGTGAGTTGGAATGATGCTTTAAATTAAATTATCACTCAATAGAGCACAGGGACCTAAGATTCCAGGGATATTTGGAGCGAGCCCAGAAACTTTTCGTCTAGTGATAAGCCAAAATTTCAAGGTGAAACTGATTGCGAAAGCGTGTCGTATGCAATTATGAAGGTTTTAGCATAATCAACGCACCTGGCCCACTTGATGTAATACATTTACATCCAACGTATAGGCGGAATATTTATACAGGATAGATGATGAGAATCATTTTAAATATTATATATTTACCACATTTAGCACCTGTGACTGGAGATGTGAAGATAATCAACATACCCTTTATGAATAAGTCTTCCGGCACAAGATGAAATGTTTATGAGTTTGCTGCCATAACAAAAGTAATACTTACAGGTGTATCGTACGAAAAATACATCAGTAAGTATACTATTGTATTTTATTTTTGAGACTTTTATTGGCTGTTATAACACACAAACCGAAAAGCATGATTCATTGACGCAGCATCTCACAGTAATAAATATCTGTTGTGCAAAGCAAGAGCAGATATAAACTATCTGAAAATTAGCTCACATATAATGAAGGTACACGTATATTTGTGGTGAGAATTTTGTGAGAGTTAGACAATGGTAAGAAGTGCAAAAAAACAAGAAACCGTTTTAATATACAAAATCCACACAGTTGAAATGTAGCGTGTTTTTTTCTGAGAAGCATTTGTCTGCCACTACCAGCATCTTGTTCATAAATGACAACATAGCAAAGAACGGTTATTCGAGAGGCAACTGAAAATAACCTATTATATAAACAGCGACATTCTAAATATGTTTAAACCGTATCCACAGATGGATTGATATGAAACAGGGTCTGCTACTAAAGACCAACACGTTCAGATAGAAATACCACGATAAAAATCCAATCCCACACCATAACCTATTCTGAGTATTTTGTATGTGACTAACTCGCTCGCAAGCGATTCTACGAATCTTAAAAGAACTAGCAAAATTTATCTAATTATCACCACAATGAAGAAGTTCACTAAGGAAAGTGCAACAACGTCAATACACGTCATTAGTGAAACATTAAATATCAGCAACCACCAAAACCCTGATAACGTAAGTAATAATTAGAGAGTATCCCTTTAATGCGCCCTTCACAGCACGTGTGTTACAATATTTGACGCAAGAGCAACAATGAAACTCTAAACCCCGCACAACACTATCACACACACTGGAATGCACATTAACGGTGCAATAAGCATCCTCTTAATTCACACCCCACAAAACAGTATCCAATAGTCAAAAAGTACAAAAAAAGCGAGCAGCCATATTAACTAGAACGCCCTGGAAGACTTAAGAAAAGTTCCAGGCTCTAATGGTATAATCAACTTGACGCAGATACACGAAAACCATATACCACTATATTCAAAAAAATGATTTCACCAACTACAGGAAGTGCGTCTGCATAAGTGACCAAAGGAGAAGCCACAAAAAAACCATGAGGATTATATGATATTTGTAATTATGGAGAATCATATTAGCAACTCGAAGTACCATGTCGATATTGTTGCATAGAAGGGCAGTACGCTATAAAGGAGACCTGCAGTCCACAATCTACATTATGAATATAAACGGTTAGCACATAGTCCGTAAACGAAAAGCTTGATACCGTCAGAAATGATGACGTGTTTCTGACTCCTTCCAGTGAGCATGAATGAGTCGAAACAACACTCATTGTTATGCAGGCGCCGACAGTGCCTGTCATGAGCGCAGAAGGTCTCAATATAAAGTTCCACAGCATCAGAATAACCAAGTACCGTCAAGCCCAAAACACACAGTTCGTAAGAGTGCATTATAAAATGTATATGAAAAAGATACAAAATGAAAAGATTATAAAGATATGTCTTTTTAGTCTAACAGAATGCCATCCTAAGGATGTGAGAAAAAGAGGTAAGCCAGTGTGTTAGTCTCAACAAGTTCAAACAAAAACCCGGGCGAGCGTGTACGGCAAACGAGCCGTAGCATTAATGGCCCCTTTGCTTTGTCAAGACATCCAGCATCATACGTCTAGGATGTGCTAGAAAGACCTGGTCTTTATTCCTGGCAGACTAACATGACGCATTATGTCGAGACGCTTCATACTAAAAAATACGGTAGAGGAGAACCAATACGAGTTACCTAGCGTCCAAACTAAAAAAAAAGGTCGAGGGAGCAGGTTACAACAGAAGTATCATCTCCGTTAAGAACCAATCATTGACTTGACCGCCAGTAATTCAAACAAGAGCTTTCAGGACAGTAAGAACGCGGCACATCACAACACAACCCGCCTCCTACTCCGACTTATCTCTCAGTCGTACTTTATCTTATGGGAGCGAAGCTCTTCTGATTCAACTCCCTACAGAAGGAGTCAATATTGCCCCAGCATACGTAGAGGCAAGAACCATAAGTGGGTATTTTAACCCCCACCAACAATGTCTAGTCACATGCAGCGAATAGTGCATGAGTATGAAATGATGG
This sequence comes from Phyllomedusa bahiana, assembly GCA_025379985.1. NCBI lineage: Eukaryota > Metazoa > Chordata > Amphibia > Anura > Hylidae > Phyllomedusa > Phyllomedusa bahiana. The sequence continues at coordinate 22,700 of JAODAL010001115.1, read as the reverse complement.
GAACAACATGGCCAAAAAAAGCCAGACCGAGCCGGGCCTCCAATCCAAAACTGTCAACACCCACTGTCTCCTGCCTCCTCCACCTCCGCCCACCCTCCGAAGCGTTCCTACAGGCTTGCGCAGCATGTCTCTCAGAGTCATGAATCCGGATCCATCCTCACCCAGTCCACAGCCCCACCAGTCGCCCGAGTTACCACCAGCAAAACCACCAGAGACCCATCCTAACCCCTTCTCCCTGTACCACCAGTTTACGACCTGCACGCCGTACGAAGCGGCCAGTCTAGCAGCCAGCCTTCCATGTCCATCCAGATTGGCGGAGCAGAAGAAACACTTATAAACCCAAACCAACCCCAAAGCCAAAACCTGAATGTCGGCAACTTCCAATAGGACGTTTTGGCCTTGGAAATGTTTGGCCATTTACCCAAGTTCTGGATATAGAATAGCGAGAACTACTAGACTATGGGAGGTATATTCTATACGCTCTCGTTACGTACACAAAAGATGGCCTCTGTACCGAGCTTGTGCCCCCAAATACGAGATCCGCGCCATGGCCATATTCTTTGTCCATAGAAAATTGCTCGTACCCCTGCCAGAGTCCAAGCCCACGTATGTCAATCTCAAAAATTCATAGCGCGTGATGAGATTCTGCAATCTGGTCACCGGACAAGAGTCTTCCAAAATCTCAATCCACTCCGACACATGATGACTAGAAAAGCACGGCCAAGGCCGCTAATATCTCTTTTGACAGTACTTAAGCTTGATCTAGGAGAGAGGCGTAGTATGACTGGGTGATATCTTACGCTCTGGTGTGCGGAAACGTGGCTCTCAGGCTCTGGCGCATACCATATCGCACTGCAAAGACCGCAAGGATAAGTGGCAAAAAGGTAAACTCCTTATCCCTCCAGGTACTACTACATGGTGGTCTAATCACGTGCCCAGAGACCAACCAGGCCGTGGTTGAAATATATTTCTGCCTTGGTAGACCGCGTTAAATCCAACAAACATAGGTCCAGAGCTTAGGTGGACAGGAGCTCTAAGCAACGACAGACGCGAGCGCTGGCATTAGGAGGCACAAGAGACCTTCTGTTCTTGCCAGGCAAGGTTGGTTGTTGCGAATTAACGGAGCGAAAATCTGCTGAGCCCTACCGTAAGATCGGTAAAGGCTGGAAGCAACAACCTTTGCCCTGGCAACATGTCAAATGAACGCTTGTACGTCTTCCAGAAAACTTTCATAAAATGAGGCTACCCGGTGTCTGGACTGCCATGCATGAATGAAGCGCTCGAGGTCTGAGTTCGCTACTACCGCACGTCGGCACCCTGCTTCGTCCCTGCCTAGGACTGGCGTATGTCACGCGTCGACGCTCGAGGAGTCCTCCCATTGTCTAACCGTCTCATTGTGATCGGTGGCAAACTACAAACAAGAACATAAAGAGCAACAAAACAAATTATTTACCAACCCATTCCGACATGCTCCAGCGATTGTGGCAGCAGCGCAATGCCATGTACGCATACGAAGTGAACACATGGCCTGACAAGCAGCGGATCTACTGACCATTCGGGTGGTTGAACCACCGAAGTATGAGAGGCAGGTGAAAAGCACTGCAACCATTCTCTTGCCATTGTTTGAATTCGAATGCCACCAAAAATGCGTCAGTGCAGGGGACAAATACATTCCCTGTTGGACATCATGAAAGAGCATTGTTAGTTGAGTTGACTAAAACTTAAGTGTCTGGAACTATCTGTGGACACTCCATGAAAAAACAGGTCCCGCCAGCGACGGAGGAGGATAGTCGGGACAGCAGAGCATTCGGACAACAGTTCGATGTGGGTCCCCTTTTCCCCTGACTCCAGTCAGAAAATCCACAATGGCCAACGGCGATCATAGTATTTATTCACATATTTCATCGGGAGGTACGTAACAATTAGGCAGATGTTTTTTATATCGGGGATATCTCAATAGCTCGAGAGCAAGAGGTCTTGGTGTCATTCCAGCCTCATCAGAAAGGTGCAATCTTCCCTCAGGCCACGTCAGGGCTGTGTTTGAAAGCTTGCCCGGAGGCACTGGATGGAAGGAAGGAAGGAGGAAGGTATTCCTAGACACCGATGTTACCGACGTCCCCTGCCTTGGAAAGACTGGGTTGCGCTGAAATTTGAGGCGGAGGAGGAAGAGTAGGAAGCATCAGTTTTGCTAGATGAGCTCCCTCGACAACAAAACAGAAGGCTCTGGGAAATCAAGGCTCCAATCTCTCTCATGAGTGCTTGGATGCTCCCATTTCCTCCAACATGGGATAAACTCTAAGATCATTAAAGGCCATCCAAAAAGTGAGAAACAACAGTTCAACTAGGGTGGCCACACTCTCTGCGGGTCATCCCCGGTGATTACAAAACCAAACATCAGCACTTTTTGCCGGTTCCCCCCCCCCCCCCAAATCGAGAGAACAAAGCAGGAAAGGATCCCTTGCTATTGAACAACAGGAGACATCCTGGTTGCGTCTGCTTCTACGTTCCCCTCAAATGTCACGGTTGAACAAACATCAGCTGCCGTGCGCGCGAGTAGAGTTCAAGTAGCGTAGCGCAACATGCCGGCAAGGTTATTTTGAGGCAGAAGCCTAATGGGTACCTCGGCAACTTTCTGTTTACCACCTCACCAACGCATGCAATGCAGGGCACACATCCACCACACACAGATCTAAAAAATAATAGAGCTAGCGTGTTATTAAAAAAGCAAATCAAAATGGCGAGAGTGGCAGAACTGACTAATCTATTCGTCTTCTAAATCCACAGAGTCTTGTGATGTTATATTTTGCATGAGTTCCCGGAACCCAATAGACTTCTGGTTAACCAAAATGGACGAATGGCGCCAGCAGGTCTCGTCACGAACCAAAGAGGTGTTGTCCTGCCCAGCAGCCAGTGTCATAGTCTGAGCGGACCTTTCTATCACAGCTGGAGGAGATCCTTACAGACAAACGAGCATGCCCGGCTATTCGATCAAGATAATGTGGAATCGGTTTGACTTCCATCTAAGATGAAACAGGAGCATGGATCTCTGATGATGTTGTGGCCCCAATTGGGCCGAGGTCACCGATTATAGCCAGTCAACTTAGTCACATTCCTTATTCAAAAACAAGAAAATGGTCCTCTTGAAAAACTTTTTTTATTTATAAAATTGAGTCATTACTTTAGTATATCTGGACAAATTATTAGTTAACTGCACCTTTTATAAATTCACATCTCACACATTTCATTTTGGACATGGTGTTTAAATTGATTAACATGAGCAGAAGAACTAAGAAACAAGACAGCAAGTGATATCCATGACAAGCACTATCCTAAAGTACAAAAAATAAGGATATCCACTTTACCTCCACCATTAATTCAATCAGAGAAATAGTTTTTCGCAAAGACACTGGAAATATTGCGGACATAGAAATGCTGTAGCTAGAGCACCATCCAAAATCCATGGTCCTTTGGAACAGAAAAGTGACATCACCTTAAAAGGAGACGGGGCATTTAAACACCCTCACAATTTAATACACAGGTTGTCAGGGGCGATACCGATTACATCTATTATGATAACCCAAATAGTGTGAGATTAAATATGGGTGGGAGCCTTGATATAGATCAGGATCACAGTAGACTGTGGCTACTACTGTGCAATAGGGCATTCTAGACTCCCTCACCCATAATTTAAACGATAATGGGTCTGAGTACGAAAGTTCATAATGATGCTCAAATGTTATTGGGTACCATCGACGCAGTGCTAACCAGCCAAACTCCTGGACCACTTTGTAACAGACACTGAGCTACTAATAGGCATTACTCCCTCACACTTTTCACAGTGGCTGAGAAGTCGAATATTATAATTTTTTGGGTCATGCTGCTTTGAAATGCAGCAATATCACACCGGTCCTAATATAAAACAATTGTTGTATACTACACAGACCTTATGATCGGTTCACCGATATTGACCAAATGCTTCCAAGGGTCATGCTAAGAAATTTAATTGGTGGTGCATATTATGCGTGACATTGCAGCAATACTCAGGTTCCTATTCTAAAAAAAGTAGTTTACTAACGAGACCAGTTAGTTCATCACAATTGACCACAGTGGCTCCAGGGAGTAGGGGTTGTCCATGCTTTAGAATTTTTGGTGGCATTTTGGCTTACCTGCAGGCCCTAAATTACAACAGTCCTATCTAAAAAATGTTGTTTCTAAACATACCAATTGTTCTCACAATATGTCACGAGTGGCTCAAGGTGATGGATGCTGACATAAAAAGGAATAGGTAGGACACTGATAAGTGGACACATACTTGCACAATGACTAAGTTTTATGCAAGATCTTAACATAGGCTATCATAACCCGTAATTGAGACCACCCATTTAATACCCATGCCCAACACGAGCCACCCCGCCCATGAGGTATACCCACGCAAAATTACCCCATGTGTTTAATACACGACATATCCAGTCCTCCCCCACAAGCCAGACCCCCGAACTCTTTCAACCCCCTACCACAGCCTAGACCCCTTGCGTTCCCGTTCCCCCAATCCCCTCTGAATTGAACTACCCGCGGCCAAGGCGACAGTGCGCACGGACCGCTCCCACCGACCGCGCGCCCCAAAACCCTCCAGCCCGTAGCGACCCCAGCGCACCCGCCAGTCACGCATAACGGGCCCCTGGGTGACACCGGCGCGATCCCCCCAGTAATTCCAATTGAAGCTCAATTGGTCCACACCATACGAGGGCCCGCGCAACCCAGTTATTGACTGTGTACAGAGAGAAGGCTGGAAGAAACTCACCCTTCCCTTCCCGCACTCTGCTTGGCAAGCATGACAGTTTTCGTTGCTGGCGTACATCAGGGCAATTTTAACCTGTGTGTATTAATGATGCGGACGCCAGCCATGGCTTTCAACCGCACCCACTGTAACTCCGGCCCTGGGTCAAAGCTGTGGCCCAGGACAGGTAATAGACCAATGCCAGTTTTCGAACTAAAAACAGGTGGTTGAAAGAGTCCTTTTTCTGGACCTTTTAATGAGGGGGTCAAGGCAGGTTTGGGCACATGCTGTGCACCCCCGCCAGGTTATAGTGTCAATGTCCAGTTCAACTAAAATGGAGGTTGAAAGACTCTTTATCCGGCAACTTTTTAAATGTGGTGGTCTGCACGGTTTGGGGGCTCATTGCTGTGGCCCAGGACATGGTATAGTCAATGTCCAGTTCAACAAAATATGGTGGTTGAAAAGACTCCTTTTTCCGGCACTTATTAAATGTGGGGGTCCATGCCGTTATTGGGCCTCATGCAGAGGCCCGATAGACAATAGTGTCTAGTCACCTGTCCAGTTGAACCTAAAATTGGTGGTTGTGAAAAGCCACCTTTTTACCGGCCCTGTTTTAAATATGTGGGGGTCATGCAGGAATTGGGGCATCATGCTGATGGCCCAGGATCAGGTATAGTCAATGACCAGTGAACCATAAAATGGTGGTTTGAAAAGACTCCTTTTTGCGGCAACTTTTTTTAAATGTGGGGAGTCATGCGGTTTGGGGCTCATGCAGCGTTCCAGGACCAGGGAAAAAAAAAAATAGAAAAACAAAAACAAAAACAACCACCCCCCCACAAACCCCACCAACACAACCCCCCCCCCCCCACCCGCCTCGCCGCCACCGCCCCCTACCCCCTCCCCGAGGTGCCCTCCCCCCCCCCCCTCCCCCCCCCCGGCCCGCACCCGGTCCTCAGCTCATCCCAGCCTCCACCCCTCCCCCCACCCCCCCCCCCCCCCCCCACCACCCCCCCACCCCCCCAACCTTCCCCCCCCCCCTGCGCCACCCCCACCCCACAGCCCCCCCCCTACGCCCGCCCCACCACGCTCCCCTTCACCGTACCCCCCCCCCCCCCCTCTCCCCACCTCGCCCCGCCACCTCCCCCCCCCTCCCCCCCCCCCACCGCCCCATTTGCACCGCCCCCGCCTGTCCCCCCCTACCCCACCCTCAGCGCGCCCCGCTGACTTACTCCACGATTATGATAAAAAATGCCCACCCCCGCCGACCAGCGCCCCACAACCCCGCGCCCCCTCCCCCCCGCCCCCCCCCCCTCCGCCTCCCGCCCCCTGCCCCTCCCCCCCCTGCCCCCCGCCCCCGCCCGCCCCCCCCCCCCCGTCCACCTCCCTCCCCGCCTTTCGCCGCGCCCCTCTCCCCCCCCAATTCCTCATCGCCTGCTTCCCTTCCCCCCCCTTCCCCCCCCTCCCCTCCCCCCACCACGTCCGCCCCCTCTCTCTGTCCCCCCCACCCCCCCCCCCCCCCCTCCCCCCCCCCCCCTTTCCCCCCCCCCCCCGGCCCCACCCCCCCCCCGCGCCCCCTCCTCCCCGCTTCCCCCACCGCCCCCCCCCCCCTTCCACACCGCCCGCCCCCTCCCGGCCCCCACACAACCCTAACCCTAACCCGACCCCATCAGTAACACCCCATCACACCAGCCAATCAGGCCCAATCAAACATAAGCAGGTGTTCACCGTAGGAATACCGAGACACTCTGGAGCGTCGCGAGTGGAGCCCGCACATGGCAAGACACGCCAAGAGTTCCTTAAAATAAATCGAGCCTAAAGAAAATCTGTCCATAAATTACCCTACGATGTGTATGCCAAAAATGTAGCACGAATTACCATATTGTCACTGTTTGGTGGGATTAGTTAATAATCCGAGGTTCCTTCGTATAACCAGACCAAAGTTTAAGGGTGTCCTCAGGAAGAGATAGTATTGTTGGCTCTACCTATAGACTTTATAATGGTACATCGCGCATAATCGATGCTACACTTCGATAAAACCATCATCGATAGCGGCGACTATCGGACCATCGAATCCTCGAAAACTCGGACGTTTATTTTAGGTCCGCAATATACATCAAAAAATAGCGCTCAAAACTCCAAGAGAAATACGTCATTAATAAAGAGGGCAGCACAGACAGCCAGAGAGACAAAGAACAACCGTCAGCTGCTATCTTGATTTGAGAAGCTATGCCCACTACTACTACACCAGGGATAACTCAAACTCAGTAGTACATTATGAAATGAAACAAATATTGCAAAGCAAGCTTGTATTTTACAGAACATTTTAATTAAGACCAATCAATGAAAAGCGAGACAACCCCTTTAAGGTAATTTTGGAAATTATGTTTTATTTGGGTGCAAAATGACACTATTTGACAATCTTATATACCCACCACACAAACTATAAGGAACCGTTCACACGGCTTATTTTGGGCATGGATTCCAGCGCTGCAGTACGGCTGGAATCCGTCCCAGCCATTACGGTAATCCACAGTTCTCATAGAGAACTGTGGATTCCGTCTCTCCTCCCCGCTCGGCGAATACACCGGGCAGGGAGAAAGTGACATGTCAAGTATATACGTTTTTACGCCGCCCCGTGAATATTGAATGTCAATGGAGCCGGGGAGTCTGTGCAGCCCCGCCCCCGCCCCTTATAACAAGCCGTAATTTGCGTCGAAATCGTCCCACAATTATGGCTTGCGTAAGCCGTATGAACTGGGCCTAAGGATAAATTCAGACTGTGCAGTTGGGCTATGGTTTTAGGTCACCATAGGTAAAGCATGTCCATATGAACCCCTTTACTACTTTAGACCACCAGAGATGCTTTTACAGATATTACAAATATACAGTATCCACCATTAACCACTAAGCAACCCTATCTGAAAAAAAATTGTAAACGGGAATTTTGCACTTAAACTTTCTTTTCAATAATCTGTTTAACACTGTTTCCTCTATCTGTTGTTATAAGCAAAAACATGTAGTACGGAGAATATCAATTACCTGCGGGACCAGCAGGGCCAACTTCTCCCACTTCACCACGGTCACCTTTTGACCCCGGTAAACCCACAGGTCCAATTGATCCAGGTGGTCCTGGCATTCCAGGCAATCCTGTAAGAGATTCACCAGAAGAAATAAGTTAACAACATAAAAAAAGAAAAACTGTTTATATTAAAAATTTTATGTAAATAATATGTAATTTTCTGATTTAAATTTCTCTTTAAGCTTTTATGATGACTGGCTTAAAGTGAAGATCTTCTGAATGTGCCCTGAAACCAACCTAATTCTTCAGTAGTTCCCCAAATTATTCAGCACAGGCAATCACTAAAAATTGTATAATATTTTAGGTACAAAGCAATCATATTACCTCGTGTCTTTTTTTCTTCATTATTATCTCCTTTGGAACCTGTATAAATGGTAAGTGCACAATTAGATTTTATGCCTATGGGAAACTGTAAATGCATTTCTATATAAGCTCAAGCATTGATGTATATAGTTAGAGATGGGTGAATCGATTCTAAGGAAGTGGAATTCGTTTAGAATTTCAGGAAAACTTCGATTCTGAACGAAGTTGAAGTTTGGGGTGATTCGCGGGAACGAAGCGTGTTTTTAATTGATAAAATGTCTGCAAGCACATGGCATTACATGGGGCAAAGAACTCTGGGAGGAAGAAAGGAGTAGCCTAAATGACATGTGCAGAGATGAAGCCAATCAGAGACCCGCGGGATTCTGTGACGTCACCGCACTATATAAGTCCGGACGCGATGCTGGCAGTTCACATTCATCTCTCTGTGCCGTGTTGTAGCAGCTGCAGCCCCAGTATTAGAGATCTCACACAAAAGAAAGACCTTTTATACAGCGATTTTTGGGGGGTGTCACAGCTTTTCTCAGAGAATGCTTCTCTTACGTTCTAATTTTGATTTTGTGGGGTATTGGAATTGAAGTCCAGTGTGTGTCCAAATCAGCTGCATATACATTTTAATGCTATCTGCTCAGCTCTGGTGCACATTGAAGGGTTATCTAAGCCTGTTGTTGCTGTTGTATTCAGTTAAAGAAATAGCGTTTTTACAATCCAAATACCACTTAATTTTTGGCAGCTCATTTCTTTTGCGCAATTTAGATCCAAGGGTTAATTGTTTTTCTGCTGTTGTGGTCAGAAAAATACACGCCGTTTTAACACGCTACATAGCTGGTAATTTTTAGCAGCTCATTTCTTTTGCGCAATTTAGATCCAAGGGTTAACTAAGGGTTTTTCTGCTGTTGTGGTCAGTAAAATACACATCGTTTTAACACGCTACATAGCTGGTAATTTTTGGCAGCTCATTTCTTTTGCGCAATTTAGATCTAAGAGTTAACTAAATATTTTCCTGCTGTTGTGGTCAGTAAAAGGAAACAGTGTTTTTCAACGCCAAAGAAGAAATTTTGCCTGTAGCATAATTCATATTCGAAAGTTAATTAAGTGTTTTTCTGCTTTGTGGTCATTAAAAGAAACGGTGTTTTTCAATGCCAAAGAAGAAATTTTGCCTGTAGCGTAATTCATATCCAAACGTCAATTAAGTGTTTTTCTGCTGTTGTGGTCAGTAAAAGGAAACGGTGTTTTTCAACGCCAAAGAAGAAATTTTGCCTGTAGCATAATTCATATCCGAAGGTTAATTAAGTGTTTTTCTGCTGTTGTGGTCATTAAAAGAAATGGTGTTTTTCAATGCCAAAGAAGAAATTTTGCCTGTAGCATAATTCATATCCAAAAGTCAATTAAGTGTTTTTCTGCTGTTGTGGTTAGTAAAAGAAACAATGTTTTTCAACGCCAAAGAAGAAATTTTGCCTGTAGCATAATTCATATCCGAAGGTTAACTAAGTGTTTTTCTACTGTTGTGGTCAGGAAAATACACGTCGTTTTAAAACGCTACATAGCTGGTAATTTTTGGCAGCTCATTTCTTTTGAGCAATTTAGATCCAAGGGTTAACTAAGTGTTTTTCTGCTGTTGTGGCCAGTAAAATACACATTGTTTTAACACGCTACATAGCTGGTCATTTTTGGCAGCTCATTTATTTTGCGCAATTTAGATTCAAGGGTTAATTACGTGTTTTTCTGCTGTTGTGGTCAGTAAAATACACGTCGTTTTAACACGCTGCATAGCTGGTAATTTTTGGCAGCTCATTTCTTTTGCGCAATTTAGATCCAAGGGTTAACTAAGTGTTTTTCTGCTGTTGTGGCCAGTAAGAGAAACTGTGTTTTTCAACGCCAAAGAAGAAATTTTATCTGTAGCATAATTCATATACAAAGGTTAATTAAGCCTGTTTGGACTTTTCTATTCAGTAAAATACACAGAGTTTTTAAACGGCACATACAAGTAAATTTTTCCTGCCCATTTGTGGAGCGCAATTTATATCCAAGGGTTACCCAAGATTGTTAGTGGGTTCATTTGGAGTCAAATACAGGGTGTGTATTTATCATACACAGATATCTTCATTAAACAGAGTCTGTACATTTTAGAACAAACAGTATGTCAGACAGAGAGGTTGCAGGCTCTTCACATGTGAGTGGCAGTGGCACAAACATTCCTAGAGCAGGCCCAGGTCGCAGCACAGTAAGGGGACGTTGCAGCAGGGGTCATTCGGTGAGGCCAGAACTGCCGGTGTCATCTAGCAGCTGTGTGTTGACCAGCAACCCAAGGGTTCTTGATAGGTTGACTAGGTCATCCACTTCCTCCCAGATGACATCTGACAACCCCAGTCAACAGTCATTGGGAACGTCATACACAACCCTTAGTTGGCATGGCCCAGCAAGGTCTTCATCATCGTCAGCAAAAGAGGGCGTCAGCTTGCGCCTCAGGCAGCGGCGCAACCAGCAAGTGGTTAGTGTGGCCGTGAGTCAGCAGGGTAGCAGCAGTGCGAGATTGGGAGCCAAGCGGCCACGGGGTAGAAAACCCGCTTCGCAGGTCCAAGAAAGTAGTGGCATAGGGGCTCAGCGAGGCAGCGGCGGTAGTAGTCACTCAGTGCGGAGCGTTGGCGGTAAAATCAGCTACTCGACGGTGTGGCAGTTCTTTGCTAAGACACCGGAGGAGCCGAATATGGGTATATGTAGAATCTGTGGGCAGAAAGTGAAGCATGGCCAGGGAAATAACGTTGGCACCACGGCCCTGCGTCAACACATGCAGCGTCACCATCCGGTGGCCTGGGAGAAACGTGGCTCAGATGTGGTGGTCCATCCTTCCGCCGCAGCAACAACAGCAGCAGCGCCCAGTGGCACGCATGTCATTGCAGTCAGTCAAAGCTCCACCACCTCTGAAGAAGGGAGCTGTTTCTCTTTGCCATCATCTCCCGGTCCAAACTCTCCTGCTCCTTGCTATTCATGGTGCCAGCAGTCGTTCAATAAGGCGATTGCAAAGAGACAACAGTATGCGTCCAATCATCCTAAGGTGCAGAAGCTGACCGTGCTCCTGTCAAGTTGTTGGTACTGCAGTCCCTCCCTTTCCAAATGAAGGACTCTGCACGGTTCAGAGAATTAATGGCCTGTGCCGAGCCGAGGTGGAGAGTTCCAAGCCGTAATTTCTTTTCCAAAAAGGCAGTACCAGCCTTTCACAAATATGTAGAACAGAAGGTGGGTGAGTCCTTGAGCTTATGGGTTTGTTCAAAGGTGCATGGCAGCGTGGACGTGTGGAGCTGTAACTATGGTCAGGGCCAGTACATGTCCTATATGGCCCACTGGGTGAATGTGCTTCCTGCCCAGCCACACCAACAACTTGGACAGGAGACGGCGCTTTCTCCTCCTCGTTGTCAAACTGCTGCTCCTGCGCTAATTTCCGCCTCCTCCTCCTCCACCACCATCCGCCTCCTCCTCCTCCACCACCACGATCTCCGCCTCCACAAGTGCTGCTCCATCATACCACATGTGTAGAGCACAGCGGTGTCATGCAGTTCTACACCTGGCTTGCCTCGGCGAACGGAGTCACACAGGGCAGGAACTACTCCGCGTCATGCAGCAAGAAATCGATGTGTGGCTTTCTCTGCGCCAACCGCAAATCGGAACCATGGTGACGGACAATGGGAGTAACATGGTGTCCGCGCAGCACCGAGGAGGGATGGTCCATGCGCCCTGCATGGCGCATGTGTTCAATCTGGTTGTGAAAAGGTTCCTGAAGTCTTCCACCGATCTTCAGAAGATTCTGAAAATGGCCAGGAAACTGTGCATGCACTTCATGCATTCCTACAAAGCCAGGAACACACTCCTCGAGTTGCAGCGGCAGAACGGCCTCCCCCAACACACTCTGATATGCAATGTTTCCACCCATTAGAATTCCAGCCTGTACATGTTGGACCGACTGTATGAACAGAGAAAGGCTATTAATGATTTTTTGATGATCCAGGGGGACAGGAGTACTCCCCTGTGTAACTTTGATGTCAGCTAGTGGCAGCTCATGCGTGAAACCTGCCGTTTGCTGAGGCCATTTGAGGAGGCCATGTTATTTGTCAGTCACCAGGACTACGGGATGAATAATGTCATTCCACTGCTTCATGTCCTGGAACAGATGCTGAAAAATCTGTCTGGACAGGGGACTGGAGATGTGGCGACTACATATCGTGGCCACATGAGTCCGGTGGGGACTGAACTGGAGGAGGAGGAGGAGGAGGACATTGGAGCACAAGCATTGTCTGGTGAAATGAGTGGTTTTTCTACCCAGGTGACAGGAGCGGAGGAGCAGGAGCAGCTGGAGGAGGTAGATGGAGATGAGGAAGACGAGGCAGATGTCCGGCAAGCACCGTGGCAGTATACAGTGGAGATGGAGACAGGGAGTTCCTCAGAGTCACTTGCGCACATGGTCCGCAGCATGCTGATTTGCCTGGTTAGTGACAGCCGAATAGTCACTATCCAGCAGAGGGATGTCTTCTGGCTCTCCACCCTATTGGACTCTCGCTACCGGTCCAAACTGCGAGCCTTGTTCCCAGCGGCCGAGAGGAAGGACACACACAAAGACTAGAGAGAAATCCGGCGTAGTCAGTTGGCCGCTGCCTATGTGCGGCATCGTCCCTACTCTTACAGGTCTGACCGGGGGGTTCCTCAGCGCTCATGTACCACTGCCGGAGCTGCTGTGGGAAGGTGGGGGGGGGGGTAGGAGCAGTACCAGCTCCATCAGCAGCAACCTGTCTGGAGTTGCTGATGAGCAGTGAGGAGGGCACACGCCAGCAGCAGCGGCAACAACAGCAGCTGGACCTGGAGCAGACCCTGAACCAACAGGTGGTGGCCTACTTGGACAACACTCTGCCACCCCAGTTAGAAGATCCACTGGACTACTGGGCGGCCAAACTGGATGTGTGGCCGCAACTTGCCGAGTTTGCAGTGGAGAAGCTGTCCTGCCCAGCCAGTAGTGTGGCATCAGAGCGGGTGTTCAGTGCGGCGGGGGCCATCGTTACCCCAAGGAGAACCCGCTTGTCCACGGGAAATGTTGAACGACTGACCTTTGTCAAGATGAATCAGGCATGGATCTGCCAGGATTTCCACACACTAATACCTTAGGCGTCAGATTACATCAGCCATGACGCCTCACCCAAACTGTGAGAAATGAGCCTGGGTTCAAACTACCTGCCTCAGCCACTATTCTGATGCCGCCATCCACCTGATTCCACACATCTGCTGCCAGTTTCTCCATCTGCCTACCACCATCTTTACAAGGGACTGGTATTGCCACCCACCTCCACACTCTGTCATTGTACCACTCTATGACCTCATGCTGCTGCTGTTGCTGGTGCTGTGACCTCCACACTGTGTCACTGTGCCACTCTCTGACCTCATGCTGTTACTCCTACCTGCACCTCCACTCTCTGTCATTGTGCCACTCTGTGGCCTACTCCTGTTTTTGCCACCTCCAGAATTTGTCATTATGCCTCTGTCTGACCTCATGCTGTTGCTGTGGCTGCTGCCGTGACCTCCACACTCTGTCATTGTGCCACTCCTGTTTTTGCCACCTTCAGAATGTCATTGTGCCACTCTCTGACCTCATGCTGCTGCTGTGGCTGCTGCTGTGACCTCCACACTCTGTCATTGTGCCACTCTGTGGCCTACTCCTGTTTTTGTCACCTTCAGAATGTCATTGTGCCACTCTCTGACCTCATACTGCTGCTGTGGCTCCTGCCGTGACCTCCACACTCTGTCATTGTGCCACTGTCTGACCTCATGCTGCTGCTGTTTCTCCTGCCGTGACCTACACAGTCTGTCATTGTACGACTCTGTGGCCTACTCCTTTTTTTGCCACCTCCAGAATGTCATTGTGCCACTGCCTGACCTCATGCTGCTGCTGTGGTTGCTGCCGTGACCTACACACTGTGTCATTGTGCCACTGTCTGATCTCATGCTGCTGCTGTGGCTGCTGCCGTGACCTCCACACTCGGTCATTGTGCCACTCTGTGGCCTACTCCTATTGGTGCCACCTCCACACTCTGTCATCATGCCACTGTCTGACCTCATGCTGCTGCTGCTGTTGATGACGTCATCTCCACACTTTGTAATTGTGCCACTTTGTGGGCTCCTGATGTTGCTGCCACCTCCAAAAATTTGTGATTGTGCCACTCTGTGGCCTACTCATACTGCTGCCAAGTGACCGCTTTCTCACTGGAACACCCTGTGGTTTCCTAATGTTGTTTCCACCCTCACCACTCTATGAAGTTGCCACTATGTTTAGTTTTCCCCTTCTTTTCACCTGTCAGAAGGAATGGGAAGGATCAGGATTGTCTAGCCAAAAGCAGGAGTGGATACAGAACACAGAACATGAACAATAATTATCATCAAGGCGTGCAGGATATTTCCATAAGCAAACTTTACTTTATATAAATCAGTGAAAAAACACAAGACAACAAGAAATTTTTAAATCCTGGTGCCGTATCAGTTGCACAGTGGCATAAGTCCAATATTTCTTTTCTTGAAGTCCCCAATCCTTCTGTGTGGACTTCTGACAGAGCGGGTAGTCGCTGTAGTACGTGCTGCGACGTTTCGGAAGAACTATCTTCCTTTTTCAAGCATTTCAAGGTTTTAAAAATTTCTTGTTGTCTTGTGTTTTTCACTGATTTATATAAAGTAAAGTTTGCTTATGGAAATAACCTGCACGCCTTGATGATAATTATTGTTCATGAACTGATATAAGGATTGCTGGAAAGACTCCCTGAACCGAGGCGATCCTGGTCGACCGTTATAATAAGAATTAAGCAGCGCTTGGTATTGATAAAAAATATACAGAACACAGAAGACATGCAAATATCCCATTTACTGGTCATCTCTATTTTGGATCAACTCCTGTTTGTTTTTGACCTTAGCAATACTGATGGATTATTGACCGATTGAAAGCGGACACTGACGGATGAAAGTAAGGGCAACATGATAAGTGACGTCAAGCAAAATTACTGCCGACACCCTCTCCACTCATTCAGGGGGGGGCTCTACATGTATCAGCGTTTAACAGAACAGGTTCTGTCATTTTGATGGTTTAAAGTTCTGGCCTCATGGAGTGACCCCTGCTGTGCTGCGATCTGTGGCGGATCTAGTAACCTACTACTGTGTTCTTTGACGCTATGGTAGGATCTTAGCCCTCAGTTTGTTTTTTTCCCAGCTGACGCTGCCATGACTTTATTAGGCTTCATTCCCGCTTCAGTTTTTTGGTCAGTTTTGCCCCCGTAAGTGCCCAGGGAATTTTAGAGTGAAGCGGCAGTCATGTGCGTGTCATACTAAAACACAGCTTTGTATGAAGACCAAACCAAGCTCCCTCTGCATATTTAAGCATGGCACTACCTTCTACAGCACCCTACAGGCTCTGTGCAGCCAGGAAATAGCTGTTTTTTAACGCGACTCATCCTGAAGTAATTCGGACCGAAACTATTTTTGTCGGAAAATTCAGCGAAGTGGTCAAACCGAATTTTTGAGAAATTCGCCCATCTCTATATATAGTATATAATTAAATTGTCAGTGCGGTTCACTGTTCATTCCCAGACCAATATATTTTAAAGATAAGTCTACATAGTGTAGATGTTATTGAAAAAAAAGTTTAAAACACAAATCATAACAAGAAGATGGAAAGCATCTAAAGGATGTTGAGCATATGGGATAAATGATGTTATATTATAATAGATCAGACTTTTTTCGGATGCAGCGATATCAAATACTACCAGGGACAGGACATAGTAAAACAGAAAACATGGCGGCGATGGAAGCCTTCACAAGGCTTTCAGCTGCCATGTTCACCGATCGGGAGCCCGCAATTTCACCGCAGGTAGCCAGATTGAAGTGAGGAACGGTGTGCAGCGGCATCTAAGGGGTTAAACGGCGCAGGATGGCAATGGCACCATTCTACACTGTAACCGCCGAGTGTTAGCTGCAATTAGTAGCTAACACACTCTGGTTGTGTAATGAGAACGTGCTGCGATCCCGCTACACGGCTCCTTAAAGTCACTAGGATGTACCCATACATCCAGGTGGGTTAAGGTGTTAAATAAAGAAGTATACAGATGTAAACAGTGTCGGACTGGGATGCTTGGGGCCCACCAGTAAATATGATTCTTGGGTCCCACCGGTGGATTTCATTCTTTGGGCCCACCAGTGGAGTTCATTCGTTGCGCCCACCAGTGGAGTTCATTCTTGGGGCCCACCAGTGGAGGTCATTCTTGGGCCCACTAGTGGAGGTCATTCTTGGAGCCCACCAGTTGAGTTTATTCTTGGGTTCAACAATTCATTAATTATAGCCATCCTACAGCTACTGTACAATACTGCATATACTGTACTTGACTTTTGCACTTTGCCTCTTGCTCTCTGCCACTTTTTCTCTGATTTTCTCCTAGAAGATGGCCAACCATGGCCAGAGGCCCACCAAGGTGCCCACCAAAGGCCTACCAAGGGCCAGTCTGAGCCTGGACGAAGCAAAGTTTAAATTTTATTGAGAATATTGATATTACTTTCTGTGCTGTGATACCATGGTGTGTTAACTGTCAAGTTTATCTTTGCTATATCGATACATTGTATATATCAATAAAGGATTACATGCAAACAATTCTAACTGTCCTTTAGTATCCTTCTCCCCACCTAGTGTAGACTTGATTGACTTCCTGAATATGCTTCCTGGACTAAGCAGAGGGATGGCATCTGGTAAGTAGTCTTCGTTCCACACTGCTGTGCTTCTCGTGATAGGCAAGTCGTTTTCTGATGATTTTTCTGCTGCTTGTAATGTGATTATCTTGAACAAAAAGAAAAAGTTTAATTAGAATTTAATAATTTACCATAACCTCTACATATGAATGTAAAATGTTTGTAACGGTAAATTGAACGGACCATTGTTTACTCACATGTAGATCTCATATGTAAAACAGATGGTATCAAGATTTGTGAAATGTGCTTGTCACTTTCGCTTACCTGTTATCACTTTGGCAGTGTCTTGTGGCAAACATGGCTATCCTCCCTGTCTCGGTTACTGCAGTTCCTCTGCTGCCACCTTTGTGTTTAGGCTCTCCTAAGCACACATGCTTAAAGGGTCAGTATGTGTTGCATATTTAAAAAGGTACTTTGGACCCACCATGTCTGAGCAATATATTATTTAGTGCAATTGAACAGCAAAAGTATTACAATATATTAAATGTTTTTCTATGGTTCTAGCTACTTTCCTGACCATCTTCTATCACTGCTGCCTGTCCTGACCTCTTGTATGTTACCCATAACTGTGCCTGCCTTGACCTTCTGAATGCAAAACTATTTCTTCTGTCTACTCATATGGTACTGCAAAAAGTAACATTAATTATTGCTATCAGAGACTGCAATTAGGCTTGCCAACGTATCAAAGTCCAGATAATTATATAGCCCCTTAGTCTCTGCTTCTCAGCAAAGCCCCACCCAAATCCTACAACTTAGCAAAATCCATTGCAATTGCAGAACAATTACATTAAATAGTGTTGTGAGAGTTATTGCAGGTATATATTCGTCTACATGACAAAACCTTTTTGCTATTAATAAGGTATATCACATGCTAGAGCTAAAATCGACATTGGGACTAATGGGTGCTGAACTTAAAGGGGATGCTTCATCAGTTCGTGTGTTTCATCGTAATCTCAGCTTCTCAGCTCTTCAAATCCAGGGGTGTTTCTTTCCCTCCCAGTTGGGTGTTTCTTACCTGAAGGAGGATGACATCATCCCCCCCTTCACTGTTCATGCTCACTCCCGAGTCAGTGTGTCCCCCCCCCCCTCTGATTCCGCATGTCACTGTGTCCTTCCTCTCCCTATGCAGTCTTATTTTGTAAGAGCTGTTTACATACCACAGGCCTGCATTCAGTCTAGTTTTCTATGAACTCAGAGCACTGATCTCTTCTCTCACAGCTGGAGGTTTGTTACAGTTGAATCCAGTCTTCTATGAACTCATCCAGAGCAGCACAGATCTGTCTCCCTTCTATGTTTACATGCAGGAGCATTAGGCACCAAGGCACAATTCTGCTGTTTTCTGATTGTAGAAGCAGCTGTAGTTTTACTGTGGAGCTGCTGGCTGTGCAAAGTGAATTGTTGCCGGTCCCTTATTCTGAGTGAGATAGGCAGGAGTGCGCACTCCCATGAATATGACCGGTAGCCAGACAGAATGTAAATTAGTAGAGCCGTCAGCCAATGAAATGAAAGGAGGAGGGATCCGACCAGCACTGGGGAACAGTGTTTACAGAAAACGTAGATAAGGCAGACAGTGAAAACAAGACAGCTTTGCAAATGACATCCAATTGCAAAGTTGCTTGTTTTCACTGTCCCCTTATTCTGAAGACCATTCAATGTAATGATACAACCCCTTTAAGCTGAATGATTACTGCCCACCTTTTAAATCCATGTTATCTTCATGTCTAGTTTTCTGTGCTGGATCATTCTGTAATACCGGTATATCTTTAGGGTATGTTCACATGGCATATTGCAGCATGTACCTGTATGCCTTCATTAGTGCTGTTTAAAATACGCACTGGCAACCCCGTACTTTCAACATGAGGCAGCTGTCTGCCTCCCATACCTTTCTTTTTCGTGGTGCAGTTTACTTCATTTTACAGGCTTGCATTACAGAAAAATACGTATACCGTATTTTTCCACACAATTATGAGCTGAAATATGCCTTGCAAATACACCATGTGAACATACCCTCTTAATAACTGGTAAAAAGCTCTGAGTCCCATATGTAGACATACATTTAAAACGATAAAATGTTGGGTTCCAGTAGGTATCTTTACAGAGAGCATTTGGAGCTTATTGCATGCATTGTAACTCCAACTTAAAAATTGTATGCGGTAAACTCCTAAGTGCCTCAAATCGGTGGCTGCTGGCAGTCAGAATTTATCTTTTAATTTTATGTCTATGCAGAGGATCCTGACCTAAGAAACTGAACAATGGATGGAAGTCCCAGATGACTTTTTGTTTATATTTACTCAGTATTATGCCACATTTACTATTGTCTTCCCATTAGATATCCTTATTTAGGGGATCTGTAACTTTTAAATAATCTGCCAATATAGTTTGATCAGTTCCTCACACGATTGCTATCCTTCATTTATAAATCAACTAAACATTTCCTTACAATTAAAAATGAATACAAAATCTAGTTGATAATAAAATGAATGCAATCTGCCACCTGAAAGAGTCTGGTCATGTTCTATATTTTTTACATATGAAAACTTAGACAACTCACTTACAAATCTGAAAGGACTCATGGGTCTAAGAAAACTAAAGCTTACCATTCTATGCTGAGAAACAGTAGCTTATAGGAGCACTGTAGAAGATAATTTAATGGCTTCGGCAGTCATATTGCTAATATCCATAGGATAGCCATTTATTATGATTATTTTACAGGATTTTGAAGAATAAAAGTGCTCTGAATGCTTGATGATCACCTGGAATCCATTTTGCTTGGACATCTACGCATTTCTAAGCTGAATAATGATTCTATCACTCTACTCTAAGATCAAGGTTTTGTTTGTACACTCAGGTTATAAGAACAATATGTGACTGTTCCACCCGTTCTGCATCAATATGAAATATTTAAGAGAGGATCTCTGAAGAATGATAACTGAGGACAATAAACAATCCCTTATGAGTCACGGTTATGTAATTCTAACATAAATCCTATTGATATTTAATTTCACTTTCAGAAATACCTCCCACTGTATGGCCATCTGCTTGTTAAAATCATCATGAAGAGCACATGGGGGCTATTACACAAACAGGACAAAGATAACAATACTGGGTAGGGATTTTAACAGCCAATAAGGTATTAATATAACCATCATAATGAAAGCCAAATAGTGATTCACACATGGCAGCACTCTAACACATCTCTGTTCTTACTCAGTATGATTTACCTGACAACACATTTGGCCGCTATATCTGTTGAGGTCAAACTTAGAACCTAATTCCCTTGGCAGCCAGGAGATAAATGACCACAAAAAGTCAGTTGTAGTTGTCTGTCCTGTACGAAGATCAAATAATGTCTTATCAATTTTTAAAAAGGACAACTCCTGTCATCTTACAGGAGGGTCCATGCTTAAAGAAGACATATCACCTCCAGGGAAATGGTATGAAGTAACAGGAGAGTAAAATGCAAACACTTTCTCAAATATGCTTCATTAGGAAAATCAAAGCATTTCACCTTTAACGAAGTTTTAAAACAAAGTGCTGGTCCATTAAGACAGGGCTGAGGTTGGCCTAAGTCTCCTGACAGCATGATGGATCACCATGTTGACAGCTCTATGAAACTCTCTGTTTCTGAGCTAGGAGAGTCCACTATGAAAGGGGGAGCCTGGAAGTCTACATCATGTGTACACTGCGAAGCTCTTTCGCTGCTGCTATTTCTATGCTGGATACTATGACACTAGCAGTAGTGTAATATGGATGCCTGTGTGCTATGGATTAGGAGGTTGGGACCAAAAGGTAAACCCTGTGAGACATGTGACCAGCTTTCTGCCAGTTGATAATCTAATTAAAACATGTCTTTATTCAAATTCCATAAAAACTTACACAAAATGATGCAAGACAAGTTTAAAAATCAGTGCCAATGTGTTAGCTCTAGTTCCACATGACTGACGCGTTTCAGATATTATATATCCTTACTCATAGTCTACCTTATTATGATTCACTAAGACTATTTAAAAGAAAGCTCTCCTGTGTTCCGGTGTGGAGAACCGCCCCTGACTGGAAAATTCCATTCTCATAGGGGTGTATACCTAACATTAAGGAGAAGAATAGAGCAAAATTATTGAGTTACCCACATAGCAACGTAAAAGCAGCTAGTAATGGTATGTTAAATCATGTTGCACATTAAGGGCCACATGTATGAACCTTTTTACTATGTTACTAGGTTACTATGGGCAAAAGAGTGAGTTTTAGACCTAAACAGTTTTCATACATGTGGCCCTAAGTCCCTGAGGGATAGCAGTACCCAAGTCAAAGATCCATTGGGACTCTCTGCTTAAAAGCTTTTTATGATGATCACCTACTCTAGCCAAATGTACCACCTTCTCTATGCCGCAAAAAGAAAAAGATGATAATTCACCTGCGTGTACATCTTGAAAGTGCTTAGAGACTGTTGAACATCTAAAACAGTCTTTCCTAATAGAGTCTGACAAGTGTCTCCTAATTCTAAATTTGAGCAGCACCGTGGTACAGCCCTCATATTGAATATTACAAGTGTTGCAGGTGATCAAATATACCACATATATACTATTACAATTAATATGACTATTAATAGTATATGTCTTTATTGTAACCACAGACATTAAAATCAGTCGTTTTTGTGGCATATTGGCATTCCAGGCAAAACCTGTGGCCGCAACCAAAAAAACCTTTGGTGCTCAACCATGTGAATTGTGACTTATTTTGTTGAAACAGACTCGGAGAAAATGATCTGCCCAAAGTTGGTGCTTTTTGCTATATAAATTTGATGTTGCTCTGCAACAAGTTTTGCATATAATCATTTATGTACAGTAACGGCAGATGTTTTTTGACTATAGTTATTATATTTTTAAATTGAGGGCTATAATTAGTTGAAAAAACAACTATCCGTCATTAATTTACCTCTTTTAGGTTTGTCTAGGAGAAGATCACTGCGACTTGTGTTATCAATACGTTGTTCTGCCATTTGAATGGCTTTTTGAGAATAATGTTGCAACAATCTATTGCGAACTTCCCTTTCGACTTGTGGAAAAAGTGAAGCATCCGTGCAACATCTTTTAGCTCGCACAAATTCACCATAAGGAATGTTATTTACAACATGTTTCGGATGACATGAACTGGCGAGCGGGATATTGTGGCGGGCTATAGACTTCCTGTATGGAAAAACTGCAACAATACCCCGCTTACCAGCCTTCAGTGTCACATCTAAAAAATTGATTTGACATTTCTGAAAGTCATGAGTGAATGTAAGATTCATGGCATTGGAATTAATGTATTCCACAAAAGACCTCGCCTGTACTTCATCTCTCCCCCCCACATCAACAGCAGGTCAGACATATGCTCTCAGTGTGCTGTTTCTGCAGTGTATGTAGTGAGAAACTTAGATTAATCCTGTACAAGCAGCTATGTCTTCTACTCCCCCTGTACAGTTGGTATCTCCCACAGAAGGAATATTATCAGATTGTTTTTTCTGCCTGACAAAGTAAAAGTAAAACCTGTTTTCCTGTAAGGCTGCGTACAGACGACAAAGGACAAAATACTCATCAGATTTTGAATCCTATCCGACGAGTATTTGAACAGTATTTTACAGAAAAATCCGAGAATTTTAAACTCAGTTTTCGTTTTTTTACGCAATTTTGGATTCGGTTTTTCAAACAGTTTTTGTATCATAGAGCACTATTAGGTTAAGGACACTGATCCGCACCAAAACCTGCACCAAAATGTGCAAAAGTT